>CAUYMX010021656.1:0-24644 GCA_963573855.1 Lepilemur septentrionalis
GACCTTGAAACAGATCCATGACCTCTCCTCCAGGTAGTACTCTTCTGACGATAGGCTTGTTCTGGGAAGAGCTCAGCTTTTCTCTTCTGATGTTTCTCATTTGGACAGATTAGTGAATTTTGATTGTGACTTGTTTGATGATCATCACCTCCTTGGGAAAAACAGCACAAGCCCTGAGAAGTTTCCTGTGGAATGTACCTACTAAGAACAACTTAGTTGGTGGGGAAGTTGATCTTTTAGAGGTAATGACGCAGTTCAGGCTCTGGTACCTGCTTTAAGCTTTAGAGAAAATATTCTTTAAGTGGAAACAGACTGAGAGGGCAAATGGCAAACCTGCAACTCTTGAGCTCTTCTTCCCATTAACCAAGGCCAAAAGGCAGGACTGGAAATCCCTTTTCAAGAGCTGCCAATGACACAACTTCATTTTAATGTACTACAAGTCCTTACGGGCACATGCTTGATTTCATTTTTTTTATCTGAATTTCTGATGCAAAGGAACCCAGTGCAACTTTTAACTTGGCCAACGTCTGAAAACCAGGCTGCTGGATTCTGAAATATACCATCAGTGGAATGTGTTCTTTTCATCTTTGTTCTCTAAATCTACTTTTTATTTGCCTGCATAAAGGAAAGAGAGTCCCTTTAATGTTGTGTGCATAAAAGCCACAAGAAAGAGATAAAGCATGGAACATGCACTGGGCCCTTAGGGGTAGACAGAGCGAGGAGTTTTGGACGGCTCTTTTCACCAGAGAAAGGCACTTTGCTAGTTTAGACAATTACAGACAAGACAACTGTGGTTTAATTTGCATTAATTGAGGACTATCCCATTGTGTAGAAAGAGATTTTGGCAATGACAGATTAAGACTGATGTACATCTCCAACCGACAGTCAAACAGATGATTATTACATCGATGGGAAAACAAATAGCTTAAATGTTGTTTTAAAGCTATCCCCTTTTGGCCCTAGAAATTCACCAGAATTTCCAAGCATGGCTTAAAGCACAGCCTTTGTCTGTCTTCCCGCTTTCTCCAAATTTTTTATCAAAGGCCAAGAATGCAGTGCCCATGGCACGACGCGTTATTGTCTCTGCGTTCGTTCCTTGTCAGCTACTGATGCTGACTTCAAGGGTCCAATTGTGGATATTCGTTCCTGCTGTGTCTATCTCCCCTTGTTGACTATATTCCATTAGTCCTACATACTACTTTTAAGACCAGTGGAAGGAATAATTCATCCCTCTTTTTGTTAAGTTTAGGAATGTATTTTTTTTTTTACATTACATCAGCACTGACCACAGGTGAGAATTTTATTAAGAGGGACAAAGCCCTCCCTTAACTTCCTTTAAGTTCCAACATTGAGTTTAGTGGTGTGAGATCATCTTCCAGAGGGAGAAATCAGTGAGCCTTCACATTTTTTTCAGATGTCTTACTTTTCATGCAGCTTTCAACATATACCCACTGCATAGATGGGCAAATAGACACTTATGAGAACTGCAAAGTATGGCAACCCCGAGAGGAAGTTCTTGGTGATAAAAACCAGGCGAATTTTCTAACACCCTGTGAATGAGCTGCGAGCCTAAGGCTAAATGGAAAATCCAGCCCCAATAACATTCACCTTTCATTCCAATTAAGGAGAAGCTATTTTGACATTTGTATAGCCCCAGAGAGATCTCATGCCTGTGAGCTGAGCTTTAAAGTATTATTGGACATGCTCCATTGAGTCTTAAGGTTTGGGCAGCATTCATCCCAAAAGCAGAATATTCAATGCATTTCTCTGAAAATCACCCTGCTTTAAAATATCCAGGCTGCTCTGTGAAAGCATCTTTGCTTTGCCTTCTCTCAAGCCTTATTCATGTGCTCCAGTAAACAAGCCACGCTGAAGGACTTACACCACAAACAAAAGTCAAGGGGGAGACGCTGAGAGCTGCTGAAACATTCCCACATTTCCATATTTCCAGATTTGGGGTTCTGTGTTCAGAGCATGAACTCACTCAAATGTCCTGTTCCTGTCGGTATGCCTCTTTAAAGCAGCAAGATTTGTTGCTGGATAATTCTAAATGACCATCGCAAACTAACAAAGCCATCCTATTTAGACGTGGGCAGATGAGATAGAAAATGGGTGGTTCAGGCAGATTTCATGAGGTCTAATAAATCTTCAGTAAATTAAAGCTCATCCCCTGCTCCGCCCCTCCTGGGCTCTTTGTCTTGCTAATACACATTAGGCCTTGCCTGGCTTCCCACTTTCAGGCATTTCAGAGGTGAGGCCTGTACAAAGCTGCAGATGTGGAGATGGAGGAGACCTTTGCCCCAAATGTTACCCATTAACATCAGCGTGGCCCACAGAAGAATTTTACTATGCTTCTCTGGTCTCAAAAGAGCTCCCAACGAGCAACTTGGGAGCTTAAAGCAACAAGAAGAGAGATGGGGAAGAAACAGGAAGCCACTGTGTATCTCTGTTTCAAAACCACGTGGTCTCGGTTCATCGGTTTAAAACATCCATAGAGAGAGAGAAAGGAGCATGGCCTTTATAATGACAAGAGCAACACAGCTAGAGTATTTGAAAATTATAGTACAGATTGGTGCAAAGTGAAAAGTTAACCACCGACTCTCCGTACACTTTGAAAACTAATGTTAAATTTCTCATGGGTGCTTCGAGAAAGTTTCTAAGCACATGTAAGCAAATGGTTACCTTTAAAAAAGAAACGGATACAAATAGGATTGTACTGTCCTGCGGGTCGCTTTATGTAAGACAAATTGCAAACTGGGAAAGTACCCATGGCAGACGGCTAATTTCTTTAATGCATAAAGTACTGGTATAACTCAATTAGCTAATGAGTAATTACCTTATGGGAAAATGGGCAAGATATATAAAACAGCAGCCTACAGAAAAGGAAAAAGTAAAAAAACGATGGCCAATGAAAAGGTTCCTATTCAGTTCAAATTATAACATTAAACAATGAGCTACCATGTTTCTCCTATCAGATTGGCACAAATTCATACGCTTACTATAATAATACCCAGTGTTACAAAAAATGCAAGGAAACAAATATGTTCTTCTAATTATGATTGGAGTAGATATTTTTGGACAGCACTTTGCCTACATATCAAAAGGAAAAATCCATATATCTTTTGACTCAGTAACTTCACTCTTAGGGTTTATCTTACTGATAGACCTCTGTACAGTCCTGCAAATATATGTACCAGAATGTTCATTGCAAACAACACTATTAGGAAAAAAGGGGGGAAATCTATATGTGTATAAAGATGGAATAATTTAAATAAAATACAAGCTCTTGATGAAGTGGAATACTTCGAGTAGAGGATGATGCACAAGACCTCCGCTGAAGAGATAAGAGCTAGGATGGGCCATACACGATGGTTCAGATTTGGCCAGGTAGGTGAGAGCAGGGAGAGGCTACTCGAGAGAGGCATAGCCGTGAATAGAGTGATGGCTGGGACTGGGAGTGGTTTAGATTGAGGACAGCTCCTCCTCCACCCACCCCAACAGTTCTCACAGAGCAGCCCCACCTAGACGCCATGGCTGTGCATTCTGCAGAGCAGGTCAGAGGCACCAGCAATTAGGGGCTTTGATGACAAAGGGGACTCTATTTCACTTATTCACAAGAACGAACTGAGCGCCTGCTGGTGCTAAGCAATGTATTTATGCCAGAGAAACAGTGGTGCATTCTCCAGGAACCCAGTCCTGTCCTCATGGAAATCCATGTGTTTTCTTTCTAATTCAAGAAAAGTCTGCGTAATAAATATTTTGGTCTGGGCGTACGCACGCATATCACCTGGTGCTTCTTTCTGCACCTCACTCTTTACCTATAAATTCAGCTTCCGGTTTCTCCTGAGGCTCTTGAAGTTCCCTGGTCTCAGCACCCAGCATCGAACAAACACAACATTGTGGCCAAATCCATCTGGAACTCTGAAGGGTATTAACTTCACACAGACCACATCCCTGAGCAAGGTGTGTGCACACCCCTCCTCCTGCCACCTTCCTTCCTGTACCTCCCTTCCTGTCCAGTGATGCTTCTCTTCTGTCTCAAACTTCCATCTCCTCCCAGATATTTCCACCGTGGCTTCTGCAACTGTGTCTCATAGTAAGTAAACTCCCATCTTTTCACAGAATATTTCATCAACCCTTCTTACCTGGTCACAGCTCAGGAGGAGTGCAGTGGCCTTTGTTTCCCTAAACCTTGCAAATTCCAAGCATTCCCTTGTGCTTCTACTCTTCCATTGCACTCAACCAAGAAAATCCCAAACCTGGAAGAGCCAAAACCTGGGGCAGCCCTGAGCAGCTGAGCCCTGCTAGAAAAGAGACTCACGACTGAGCAAGGATTTGAAGTGATTCACCCAGAACCTTAACGCTTCCCTTGGTGTGCTCTGCTTTCTGTGGTGACTACTGTCATAGCTTTGCCACCTCCACCAAAGACCAGTTTCTCTCACCAGAACTGCACACCTTCCTGCCTCCACACACATCTCTCCCCGGTGACAGGGGACTCTCGTCCTATCCAAGGCCAACTCCACCCATCCCGTACTTCCTCTCTCACGCTCACGCATTTCCATCTTCCCCTGTCTCTGTCACCCTCTCTCCTGCTAGATTGTTGCCTTCAATATTCAGACACCCTCCAGCTTCTCCACGCTAATGAACTCTCGCCGCGACCCGCCTCCCCAACCTTCCGGAACAGTTGCAGAGGCCCACGGTCTCCACGTTCTCTCCATGCAATCCCGCACCCGCCATTCTGCAATTGCTTCGGGTGAAGTCAGCGGTGCACTCCGTGTGGCTAAATTGGGGAAATTTTAATCTTAATTTATGCTTTCAGTTCACTCCTCCATGCTTCTAGAACATTCTCTTCTCTTGGCTTCTGTGACACCACACTCTCCTAAATTTCTCCTATTTCTCTGGCATCTACCTCTCAATTAACTTTTCTGCCTCATCCTATTCCACTCAATTCTTAGAAATTGGCACTTGCCTTCTTTCCTGCTCTATACTCTCTTTAGGTAAGTTCATCAGTTTTTTGCATTTAAATAGCCTCTCTAGAAAAAATGCTATTACTACTAGTAGTAATAAAACTAATAAGATTCATCAAGTACTTTGCACATATTAGCTTATCAATCACCTGTCACAAAAACTATCCTAACAATCTCTCCATTACATTAAACAAACGAAAAACCAAAGCAGAAGGGTAAGGTAATTTGCCCCAGGTTGCACAAGCAGTTGTAGATCTAGAATTCAAAGCCAGACTACTTGACTCCAAAACCTTATTCTTAATCATCACACTGTATTGTTAGGATCCCAAATTCATATCTCTTGTCCAGACATCTCTTCTGAACTTCAGAATCACATGACCAAGTGCCAGTGTGCCGCCTGCTTCACTGAACCTTCTCTACCTGAACATGCTCAAAACTGAACTCTGAACAGCATCCTCCCCCAAATTGCTTCCTAATCTGCTTTTGCCTCAGCTTCCCCTTTTCAGTAGATAACACCACATCCATTTGCTCAAAACTGGATTCACTGACGGCACCTTCTAGTATCATTTATCCAGCTACCAAAGCCTGGGAATACACACACGCACATGCGTGCACATAGACATACACACAGGCTTCTCTCCAACCTCCTCAAAGAGTGCAAACGGATGGCTGTGCCCTCTTAAACTTCCCCTATAGCGCCACAAGGATTTAACATGATAAGTCCAAAATCATTTTCTTGACTGACTACACTCCCCATAACTGGGTTTCTGCTCACCTCTGTAGCCTCATTTCCAGCCACTCCGGCCTTCTCTGCCTCCGCCGTGCTTCGCATGTGCTCTTGCTACCTCAGGGATGTTGAGGTACTTTTTATGCCAGATCTCTTGTCCTGTCATGCACTTCTTAACCTCTGGAGACCAGATGAAACTCTTCTCTCATTTAGTCTCATTACATCTTGGACTTTTCCTTCATATCCCTTATTATCACAATTCTAAAATCATATATGTATTTGCATAATTATGTTTAATATTTCTTTCCCAATAGACTAAATAATGCTGTATAAAAATAAGGAATGAGTCTCTTGATAACTTCTGTGTCTTAACCTTGCATAGTGCTTGAAATATAGTTGAAACTCAACAAATATTTGTTGAATGAATAAATCAAGCAAAGATATGATGGTATGCCAAGAAGAAGCATCAAAAAACTTGACCAGGATCTAAATCTGTTGTTCTTAAATTGAGACCTACAGATCAGTTTATGCCGATGCTGCTTGTTCCAGTGCTGTTAGGCGATAGTTTTATCTGTGAAATGGCAGTAATTTCTGTCAAAGAGGGTTATTGAGAGAATTAAATTGCAGTACGTATGAAAGCACAGTGCCCTGTAAACAACTGGTACTCAATAAATGTCAGTATTCTTCCTTGGTTTCTATTGCTTCTCTAAAACTAGTGCTATGCTCTTAAAAAGGCAGCCTAATAAAAAGACCACTTAGGAAATTATTATCTTTACTGAGACTCTTAGAAGCAGGAGGTAGAATTAAAGACCTTCCCTGGACTAAAATGGAATAAACAGAGTCTTTTAGGGCTATTCCACCCAATTTCTTTGTTTGGAACAAACAAGCACACTTTCTTTGTTCTTTCTTTTCAATTGAATCTTTGCTTAAAAGTAACCTAGGACATCTAAGTAACATTTAAACCTTAGTAAGTAGATAATGGTTCCCAGAAACTGTCAGTATTTCTGGAAAAGGAAAAGATCAAAACTAAAAGGATTTTCTCCACTAAAGCTCCAATACATGGCCTCTTCTTATGTTGCATCCCATTGGATAGTTACACGAGATAGGCTAACATCTGCTTCTAAAAGATAAACTTAAGATAGTGTGATTAAGTGTAGGCTTTCCCCCCTCTGTTAGTCTTGTCAGACTCTAGCTTCCAAATTTATGGAGCCAGGGAGAGGGATATTGGTATCTAATGGCTGTAGGAAATGTTGGCTGGAAACACGACCTCCTTGGTACAGGTCCTGCCATCGGTTAACTACTAATTTAAGATTCAGCAAAAGGAAATAAATTCAGATCTCAGTGACAAAAATTGCCCTTAAGTTCTTTCATCTTTGTTGTTAATGCTAATGGCTAATAAGGGGTGCAGAATCCTTAACCCGACTCTGTCATTTTTATGGCAAAGAGCAAATGGAACACCCTGGAGTTTTAAAGCCTAACCACTTTGAAATTGTTTTTTCTTTTCTAATCGCACTGCTTTAGTTCACTTCGTTGCTACCTCTCTACCGATATCACTTCCCATCAGGGTATTTGGTGTCCAATCTCTTCCTTTCCCAAGGAAAGAAGATTACTGCCCTAGTCATCTCAATTAGTATCACTTGGTGAGATAGCACAGAAATGACACCGCCAGCACTTGGCATCTCCTCTCCTGTGGGGGGTTATTGAAAGGAGAAGTTAAAGATGGAGGTCTTAGATTCCGGTGCCGACGCCAGAGCGTGCAGTGACTGCGAGGTCACACACACTGCAGACAGGACAGATTTTTTCCATCATTTTGATGAGTCTAGACTTTCTCACCATAAAGATCAAAATCACTAATTATTCTTGTCATGGTAGCAAAAATGAGAAGATTTTAACATTAAAGGGTGTCATGTAGAAGCATTAAGGAGTAGTCACCATTTTCTTTATTCTGTACATTTTTGAGCATGTGCCATGTGTTAGACACTGTTATAAATGCTTGGGATATATCAAGGAGCAGAACAAAATTGCTTCCTGAGTGCAATTTGCAGACTAATGTGGGCATTTGTGTGTGTGTGTGTGTGTGTGTGTTTATATACGAGTGTGTGTAGAGAAATCAACCAATTTTAAAAACAAGTAACATGTAACTTAATTTGTTAGGCGGTGATACAATCTGTAGAAGTGGGGTTGAATTAGAAAAAGATCATGGGAATTAGCAAGGCCCAGAGCATTAGGTGTTAATCAGGATGGTCAGGGTAGGCTACAGTGGCATTGTAGAGAATACTTAGAGGAGAAGGAGTTACCTGAGTGCATATCCAAATATGGATATTTGGGACAAGCTTTTCCAGCAGAACAAATAGCCAGGGCAAATGCTCACATGATAATAATCCCCCTTAAGGGGCTACTGAGTGTTACTAAAATCCCTTTGTGCTTTCTGCCCCTCCTGTTCTTGTCTACATGCCCAGGGACCACACCTTGGAAGAAAGACACATGGGGCATTAATCATTCTCTCTGAAAGATTTCATTTGATCTCACAACCACTCAAGGAGTAAATCAGGTGCTGTCTCCAGATTACAGGTGGTGAAACCAAGATTCATGGAGGAGATATCACCCACCCAAAGACACGTTACTCTATTTTCAAATCCTATAGTGTTTTCTTGATACTAAGCTTCTGTCTTTAAAAATTATATATGTTAAAAATATATAAATGTCTATATTATTAGTATTATATATTATTGTTCTAAAGAATGTGGAAAAGTATAAAATCAAAATTCCTATTTTCTAATCCCTGGAAACCAAAGCCATCTTTTTGGTAGCAGGGATATGCAGTTTCAGTCATGTTTTGGGGGCCCTTTCCCCTCCCCATGTTGCGTTGGAGCCTTCAGAGTCCTCTGCAGTACAGGATACTTGGGGGAAGCATCCTCTGGTCTTTGGTCCATGCTGGCCACGCTGATGTGGTCATTGTCCGTATTTCTATGTTTTCTTGAAGACAAGAGAAACTGATCTCCACTTTAGGCTCGAGGGCAGTGTCCAAGCCTGGGATCCTCTCTGTACCTTGCCCAGCCTCCCTGAGCACCTTGAACAGCCAGTGCCATCCTATAAAGGACCCCCTTTATGGAGGAGGAGCTTTTTGTTCTTTGTGCTCATGGAAACTGCAAAACCTCCCTCCCCTGGGTTTGCTGTCTCTGGGGGCTCTACATGCCTCTGAGCTTCCAGGATTGGCCACTTGTACCCTTCAGACTCCACAGACTAGACCAACCCCATTTCCACACACCTGGACCCTATATTGGTGTGCTTCAAAAGCCTGACATTCAAATGATTTTTGTTTTCTTTTAAGAAAGAGAATTTAAGGAAAGCATATACGTTCAGAAGAAAAATCTAAATTCTTTGCACTTAGGATAAAAAGGGAAAAGGAGATAAATATCATTTAGTTCTTTTTCCTTAATAATTCATAGATGTATTTTAAATTTCATACAAGTTCATCCTCATCCTCTGTAAAAATCTTATACCTTCTCTGGGTTCACTGAAAATACCTCTTTTTATACCAGCTCATCCATAACAATCCCTGTGCTTTTTGAGAGCTACGGTCACAGTCCAATAACCACTTTCATGCTGACAGACAAGGTTGTTTCTCACGTTGTGATTGATTACTAACAATGTTGCAGTGAGTAGTTCTATGCAGATAATTCAGTACACTTTTCCGAATATATCCATAGAGTTGAATCCTAGCAGTGGCATTGCTGAATTATTGCTTAGGATATGTGTATTTTAAATATGGGTAGATATCATTAACTGATCTCCAAAAAGATTGTTCTGATTTATGTTCCTCCAAGCTAAAATTGTATCTGTTTCTCCACACTACTTTATATATATGTCTATCATTTATTTAGTGTGCTCTATGTGTCAAACAAGATATTTTGTATATTGTCAAACAAGTGCTTTTTGTATATTGTCTCCTTCTATCTTCCTCACAACTTTGTGACTTAGGTGCTATTATTTCCATGTTGTGGAAGAGGAATCAAGCACAGAGAAGTTAAGTAATGCAAAGGAGGTCACATGGTAAATGGTACAACCAAGATCTGAACCCAGGTAGTCTGATTTGAGAGCTATGTTCTTTACCTCTTATAGATGTTAATATTTGTCAATCCTATAGGTAAAAACTGGCATTGCATAGTTGACATAAATTCACTTCTTAAATTATGAATGAGAGTTTATGCATTCATTCAGTATTGAATTTATTTCTGTAAATGGCTCCCTCAGACCCTTTTTTGTTTTTCTGTTGGGTTATATATTTTTAAAATGGCCTGTATGAATTCTGAATGTCACAAAAATTATCCTTTCATGACATGTTGCAAATTTTTCTTTCCCTGACATTGTTTGTCTTGACTTTGTATATGTATTTTTAAAAAAAATTTTGCTATGTATTGTATGAGTTTTAAACTATGTCATTAAAATTATCAACTTTGATTTAGAGGATTTCTATAATGCTTTAAAAGTCCCTTCTGCAACAAGGTAACAAAGAATAGTTTGCCTGGGTTGTTGTCTAGAATATTTATGTTATTTTTTCAATATGTGCATTTTTGATCAATTTGATATGATATTTAAAGTAATGCTCTATTTTTTCCTTCAAAATCAATCCACTTGAACCACTATTATCTATGAAATATCTCAGAAGTGCCATCTTTATCATATTTCACATTCGTATTTACCTATGTATATGTAGAGCAAAATTAGGCAGTTTTTAGTTTATTCACAAAGGTGTGCAATCATCACCACTATAATTCTTGAACCCCTATGTATTTTGAGGCTAATTCTAAACTTGCAGTTCAAGGAAAAGTTTCTATATCTGTTGGTGCTGTGGCACCAGAATCTTTTAACTACTAGAGCTTTAGAGTGCATTTTATTTTTTAAGCTCTAAGTAAAAATTTTTAAAATTTTTTTATTTCAGCATATTATGGGGGTACAAATGTTTAGGTTACATATATTGCCTTTGCCCCACCTGAATCAGAGCTTCAAGCATGTCCATCCCCTCGACGGTGTGCACCGCACCCATTATGTGGGTATATGCCCATCCCCTCCACCTCCCTCCCATCTGCCCGACACCTGATGAATGTTATTACTATATGTGCCCTTAAGTGTTGATGAGTTAATACCAATTTAATGGTGAGTACATGTGGTGCTTTGCTTATTTTTCCATTCTTGTGATATGTCACTTAGTAGAATGGGTTCCTGCTCTGTCCAAGGTAATATAAGAGGTACTAGATCACCATTGTTTTTTGTGGCTGAGTAGAACTCCATGGTATACATATACCACATTTTATTAATCCATTCATGTATTGATGGGCACTTGGGTTGTTTCCACATCTTTGAAGTTGTGAATTGTGCCGCTATAAACATTCTAGTGTAGATGTCTTTCTTATAGAATGTCTTTTGGTCTTTTGGGTAGAAGCCCAGTAATGGGATTGCTGGATAAAATGGTAGTTCTACTTTTAGTTCTTTGGGGTATCTCCATATTACTTTCCACAGAGGTTGCACTAGTTTGTAGCCCTACCAGCAGTGTATGAGTAGTCCACTTTCTCCACATCCACACCAACATTTATTGTTTTGGGACTTTTTGATAAATGCCATTCTTACTGGAGATAAGTAATATCTCACTGTGGTTTTGATTTGCATTTCCCTGATGATTAGAGATTAGAAACATTTTTTCATATGTTTGTTGGCCATTAGTCTATCTTCTTTTGAAAAATTTCCGTTCATGTCCTTTACTTACTTTTTGATTGGTTGTTTGATTTTTTTCTTGCTGATTTTCCTGAGTTCTAGATAGATTCTACTTATCAGCCCTTTATTGGATGTGTAACATGCGAATATTTTCTCCCATTCTGTAGGTTGTCTGTTTGCTCTCATGATAGTTTCCTTGGCCGTGCATAAGCTTTTTAATTTGATCAGGTCCCATTTATTTATTTTTGTTGTTGCTGTGATTGCCTTGGGTCTTCTTCATAAATTCTTTGCCTAGGCCAATGTCTAGAAGAGTCTTTCCAACGTTTTCCTCTAGAATTCTTATAGTTTCACACCTTAGGTTTAAGTCTGTTCACCACCATGAGTTGATTTTTGTGAGAGGTGAAAGGTGTAGAACCTGTTTCAGTCTTCTACATGTGGCTATCCAATTTTCCTAGCACCATTTATTGAGTAAGGATTCATTTCTCCAGTGTATGTTTTTGTCTGCTTTGTCAAAGATTATATGAGGATGGTTTTATATCTGGGTTCTCAATTCTGTTTCATTGGTCTATTTCTCTATTCTTGTGCCAGTACCATGCTGTTTTAGTATAGCCTTGTAGTATAGCTTGAAGTCTGCTAAATTGATGCCTCCTAATTTGTTGTTTTTGCTTAAGGTTGCTTTTGCTATATGGGGTCTTCTCTGGTTCCATACAAAGTGTGGAATTATTTTTTATAGATCTGTGAAAAATGATATTGGTATTTTAATAGGTATTGCATTGAATCTGTAGATCCGTTTGGGTATCAGTATAGACATTTTAACAATGTAGAGTGCATTTTAATAGGTAGATCAATAAATTTGCTCTTATGCTTCTTCCTTTCTGGAAGGAAGGGAAGAATGGATTATTCTGCAAAGCATTAGTCATTTCTAGGATACAAGTAACCCCAAATAGTTTTACTTTAGTGAAAACTGATATTTTGAAGGTGCTTAATTCACCACCTTGAATCTATGCCTGTTATCCCTTACTGATTCAGATTCTAATCCATGGTCTGTAATAATTCGTATCCCTTGTGCTCACTTAACCATGAAACGTGGCTCCTTTCTTATATATTATAATTAGTGTAAGTACTTGGACTTGTGTTTTCCTATTGCCTTATCAGTATTTAACAAGATAATCACATGTATTTTCTCTTTGCATTAAAGCTAGCCCCTCCCTACACATCTTCCCTCCCATTGTTAACATTATGTTTATCTGGCTATCTCCACTTACTGAAACATGTGCTGAATATCCAATGTTTGCTAGATGCTATACGACAGGAGGTAAAAAGATGAAAAAGTAAGAGTCCTTTCTCTTAATTTGGGTCCAGAATGTACTTAATGGAAGATGAATTCTTTTACAAAGAAAGAGTAAAGCCAATTCTGAGTGTCTGACTTTTCATGAGTTCAAGCCCTCATTTCTGGCTTAAGAAAGCTTTGTTTCTGAATATAAACTATTTCTCAATTAACTGAGGATAAAGTAGCAGTTCCCTCTTTCCTTCTATCCTCATTCTATATCATGCATCTACCACAAGCAAAACATGAAGTGAACAGAAGAATTGTGACATCTGCATAATTTAAATAGTTGGCCTCCCTATGTCTGCGTATCTCTGCGTTTTGGTATGGCCTCACCCCATGTGCAGGTTGGAACTGCCGATTTTAAATGTCACGTTCCTAGAGAACAAGCGAGGCTCTGTTCCACTTGTTTGCCAGTCCCCACGACAGCCCTGCACAGGTGGGTGCTGGCTCTCCCGTGATAAAGTAGTAATGAGCACCTAATTATGGATAATTGCATAATGAAGGGCGCTCTTGCTTCTGCCAGTTCATGGTTACAGCTGGTACCTGAACGACTTCTGCTTGTGGCAACAGGTTACTTTCTTCTTGAATCATTTGGAGGGAAAAGGCAGCATGCCAGCTCACCAGCATGGATTAAATTATCCCCAACAAGTTGGTGCCTGATTCCTATTTCTCGAGGGCAGGAGGGGGAACTTGACTAGTCATTCTCCTAATTATCCAGGGATATTAGTTTGTACACCTAGGCTAGGGACTAATAATGTCTTCCATTTGGAGAGGGCCTTTAAATATTCAGGCTATGCAGCCACACCCTCCTGAATTTCTGTAAGAAGCTGCCCATGTGCTGGTCTGTAACTGTAGCTCCAGTAAGCCAGTGTTCCCTGAATTTGTAAGAATCACTTTGTGCACTTATTGAAAATACATATTTCTCAATGTATATATATTTCTCAATCCCTGCATCTGGAATGACTGAATAAAAGTCTGTGAAGGTAGTTAAATAGACAAGTTCTGTTCCCAGTTCTACCACTAACAATGATCTGGGCAAGTCACAATTTTTGTGGTCCTTAGCGTTTTCTCCTTAGTGTAAGATGAGATGAAAAATTCCAAGATCTATCAATGTGATTATATGCTACCTTGTCCACTAGACAGGAAGTGTTACGTGAGTACTCCTAAACCAATCACTCATTCATATGTTTCATGTAGCACATTGCATTTTTGAAAAAAAAAATGCCCCCAAACCCCTCCCATTCCACATGCATTTTTCCTTTCTTTTTCTTTTCTTTTTTTTTTTTTTTAAATAAAACAATGTGACCTCGACTCCTTTCATTGAATATTGGTATCTATATTTCCTCTCCCAGAATCTGGATGTTCTTGCCACTACAGTGGAGTTGACAGTATTTGACTTCTGAAGCTAGGTCATAAAATGTGATACAGCTTCTTCCTGGTTCTCTTGGGATGCTGACACTTAGAACCCAGCTACCATGCTGTGAGGAAGCCCGAGCAGCCATGGACATGAAGAGGCACCCAGCCCACGTCCTGGCTCTCTTCACAATGGATCCTCCAGCCTCTAGTCAAGCCACCCCACCTGATGCTGGTTGCATGTAGAATAGACTGTTTCTACATAGCTCTTCCTAAATTGCAGTTTTGTGAGCAAAATAAATAATTTTTGTTGTTTCAAGCATGAAGATTTGGGATGATTTGCTACTCAGCAATAGAAAACTGATAGACTACATGAGAATGAGTGTACGGTATGTATTCGAGCAATGAAAATAAGATGTGTGAATGGTATTTGGCCAAATTATGGATAACACTTATTATGAGGAGGTTGTATGTGATCTAAGTGGCAATGTTAGTTATAAAGATACACCATATGGAGGGGGTGAGAAATAACATTCAAGGCAAGGGAAACTGGCATAGAAAAATCTTCTATTACTAGCAGGTTGAGTCAAGTTCAAGTGGAATGAGAACCATCTGACACATAGGAAACACAAGGCATCTGTCGACTTTCAAAAGAGAAAATGTTTGCCAACGTCGGAGCAGTGTTAGGGGCATGCAAGAATGCCGCTCACCCACTCAATCTTATCAGGTGGGCTTTTTTGGTGAATTTACTATGGTTTAGGGTTTGGTTCCCAGCCTGGAAGTTTCAGTAACTTGTTCTTTCCACATACTGGGACTGAGGGGAAAATACATTCATCAAACTCAAAAGATGGATTTATAAAACCAGCATTCTAATTTAATCATTTATAACACGAGATGTCACCTGTCTGGAATACGCCTCTCAGCATATCCAGCACATTCCTTCCTTGTAGGCAAACCTACATATGAAGCCAATTCCTAATCACAAATCTTACTGGGCATGAAATCAAAAGCAGCAGCTGAAGTCACTCTTCAATGAGTGAGTTGAGCGTGTCTTATGCAGGTGTGGCCATGATAAGATGGGCTTCCAATGGGCATGGACTAGACAACATCCACCTCCCTGGGCTCTCTCTCACCCTTGGACTGTTCCCAAAGTATTTAGGGATACTCCTCTCTCTGAACTTCACTGGGGAACCACCATACATCCCTGTTAGGGTGACATTTTGCTTTAGATATATGGGTGTAGTGAAATGCCTGGGGTCATTCTGCTTCTCTTTCCTAGCATCTCTTTGTCTGGACCCACTGTATATCAATTTCACAATACCAGTTAAAACAATTGGATTTTCAAGTTCTTGTTGGAGCAAATGCCCTGTAGTAGTTCTGACCATATTCAAATAGAGCCATCTTAAAAGCTATCTGGATTAGAAAACAGAAGAGATTTCTACAAGACAGAAATTTCTTAGCCAAAGAAATAAGGGAATGGTTTAAGCCCTGAAGGGGCTCTTCCAAGGAAAACTGTAGAGACATGAGTAAAAGACAAGACCCTGGGAACATCTAAAGTGTGAGAATCACAAAGTGCAAGCTAACAAGCACCAGGGAATGGGGATAATACAATGTCTGATGACACAGTTGCTTTGTAGATTTAAGCTTGTTTGTCCCCTCTTCAAGAGATTGTTTATTTCTAGGCAATGTCCCTGAACTTTGGGGACACCAGGTGAACACCTGCCAGTCTCAACAACCAGGTCTGTGTGCTTCTCCATGTGGTTCCTTATAAAAAGAGCTTGTAATGGAATCAACCTGAGTGTCCAACAACAGATGAATGGATGAAGAAAATGTGGTACACACAGCATGGAATAGCACTCAGCCGTAACAAAGAATAAGTCCTGTCATTCAAGGCCACATGGGTGGAACTGCAGAATATTATGTAAAAAAGCCAGGAAGAGAAAGTTAAACACCCCATGTTCTCATTCACATGTGAAAGCTGAGAAAGGTTGATACCATAGAAGTAAAAAGCAGAACAGAGGATGGTAGAGGCTAGGAAGGGTAGGGGGAAAGGAGAGGTAGGAAGAGATTTGTTAAAGGACACAAAATTACAGCCACCTGGGAGGAATAAGTTCTAGTGTTCTATACCACAGTAGGATAATTACAGTTAACAATAATATACAGGTGGCCCCTGGTTTACAGATAAGATATGTTCCTGAGAACATCATTAGGTCTGATGTGTGTGTAACTCAGATGCCTGATGAACAGTGCATACGGTAACAACAACAATAATAATAATAGTACTGTAGTGGCTCATAGGTGGTAATCATAATACAATGTAACATTCTAATAATAATAATAACCCTGTACTGTAATAATTAGTTATAGAAACCATTATGTTCTTTCTTTTCATTCAAACAAACAGAACATAAAAACAAACTCAAACAAATAGTTTAGATAGGAAATAGAAGAAATTTCAAAAAAGAATATTAAAGGTTAACACTCACCTAATGTTGCATCAAAGTCTTGCATACTGGAAGGGGCATTTTTGAGACGAGAAGGGAGCTGATGCTGATGGGAAGGTGACAGTGGAGGTGGCGCTGGAGAGACGGCGCGGGTGCGAGAGCCAGGGTTTGGTTCTGTTGTGGGGGATGGAGCTGACCGCTGCAGCGGGTTTCTTGAAAAAGGTGTCTGGGGTTGTCTGCACAGACTCTTTCTCTTCTTCATCATAAACGGCCTTGTAGCAGCTGATGTCCTCACCAACTGCGCAGTAAACCTTTGCAAATCCCTCGGTGTCAGGATCTTGCTCCTGACGCTTAGCAAATCCTGCTTCAGCGAGACGAAAGGCTTCAGCTCATTCTTTTGCTGTAAACTTTCTTAGTTCTGGATCGTCTGATTGTCCATGTTGTTGTGTTTCTACCAGCTGCTTCTCTGTCCACCTGTGAGACCAGCCGCCGGCGTACAGACGCCGCGCCAAGGAACCGCTCACGCCGTGCGGGTTTGTTTGTGTGCGTGGAAGAAACTGGTTCCCGAATTACCAATTTAATTATTTGATTATAAATCCTCCTCGTGGGGAGCCTGTTTCTAAGTATGGAATGCTGTTGCCGCAAGTCTGGTCATCCGTAACGCGGTGGAGGATATTGAATGTTTCCAGCACAAAGAAATGATAAACGTTTGAGACGGTGGATATGCTAAGTGTCCTGATCTAATCACTGTACACTGTATGTGTTATATCAAAACATTACTATGCACCACATAAAAATGTACAATTATTATGTCAGCTAAAAAATAGAAGAATAAAGAAAAATAAACCCAGATCTTTTAAAGCAACAGGTTAGTATGTCAATTACAATTAAAGATGCCTTTAAAGGCTATTCTGCGGAGGAAGTTACCCACTTTGCTGCAGTTTAGGTGCGTTGCATTTATCGCTGTTTAATCTTGATGTTTAGATCTAGAGTTGATCCAAATGCTGCTTCTTTCTCACTTCCCCTGAATCTGTATTGTGAATTCTACTGGAGTAGCATAGAATTCAGAACAGACTTTCTAAGAAAGTTCCTCTCAGCAGTTTTCCCTCAACATCTAGAAGCATATCTCAGCCTCAATCACACATTGCTTGTTTACCTTAATTAGGACGTTAAAACTGGATAAGAGATAGACTTTGCATTTTTTATACATCGTGTCCCACTGAGTGCCGCTGTAAGGCGCCATGGCTTTTCCCCTCGTCAGAAGTTTTTCTGACAATTTATTATGCTAAGAGGACCCAACAGCCTCATTTCTCCTCTCACCCTAGGTCTTCCTTACCTAGTAATCATGAGATGGGACATGAGCTGAGCGATCCTCTTAAGTAACTATTTAAGGTTTGACTGACATCTGACGAAGAGCTGGGTTTACACCAGAATAAGCAGGGGAAAGCCAGCCCCTTTGAGAACACAGACAAACATTTCTGTGTAAACACTAATTTAAGATATATTAGTTTTCAACAAAATGACTAAACACTGGGACATCTATGATTGGAAGAAAGATTGCAGGTTTACCACAAGGTATGTGACAATCTTTTAGAAGTAGCGTCAGCTCGTGGTAAGAAAAGTCAGACTGAAGTGAGAGTTTTGAAAGAAAATAGTGGTTCAACAAAAACTGTGATCTAGGTAACTGTCTCTGGCCATTTTGACTGAATTCCTTCCTTCCTGTCTTAGTTCGTGTGGGCTGCTATAACAAAAATACCATAGGCTGGGTGGCTTACGAACAACAGAAATTTATTTCTCATTGTTCTGGAAGCTCAAAGTCTGAGCTCAGGGTGCCAGCTAGGTTGGGTCCTGGTACAGGCCCTTTTTTGGGTTGCAGACTATGAACCTCCCGCTGTCCTTACATGGTGGAAGGCATCACTCTGAGGCTTGTCAATTTAAAATAATTCATCATTTTTTTTTTTTTGAGACAGAGTTCACTCTGTTGCCCAGGCTAATAATTAATAAACTTTAAATTGACAAACTTAAATGGACAAACTTTAAAAAGCATATATGTTGTGGAATGGCTAAATTATGCTAATTAACATATGCATTGCCTCATATACTTATCTTTCTTTTTTTTGTGGTGAGAAGGCTTAGAATTTACTCTCTTTACCATTTGCGAGAACACAATGCCTTGTTATTAACTATAGTTACTATGTTATATAATAGAGTTCTTGAACTTACTGCTCTTATCTAACTGAAATGTTCTATCTTTTGACCAGTATCTCCCCAATATCAGCCCCCTTTCCTGAGGGCACCAGTCCCACTCATGAAGGCTCTGCCCTCAAGACCTTATCACCTCCCAACCCCACCTTTTAAAGGGTTAAATGTCTTTAACGCTGTTGCTGCAAACATCACATGGTCATCAACACTTTGCTAAGGGTAACCTCTCGCGTAGGAAGGATTCAGCAAGATTTAAAAATAAATAAACTTTTTAATTAAAAAAATTCGTTATAATAAATAAATAAGTGATTTTCCCTGAGAAAATAGGACTCTTAGTGGGAACATTCCTTTGGCCCACACATAAGCAGTTATTCTTTCAGCCCTAAAATGAACACCAGTGAATTTAAGAAGTATCTGAGTTCCAAGGCAGGTCAAGACATGAAATGAAAAAAATTAAAAAAGAAAAAAAAAAACCTGAAAGAAAGAAAAAGACTTTCAGGTATGGACAACAAATCCCCCAAGTTGGCCAATTTCTAGTACCTTCACTAATGTTTCATGGACTCAGTGTTTTTCAAACGTTAAGTTTTCCCACTGGGCCTACATGGCAGATAGTTCCACGTGGTGAGGAGAGTCCCATACTGGGCCCCAAGATAAGGGGGTGTTTACCCAAAGACCAGGAAGCATCTTGCATTCCAGGACTTGCAGAAAAGCTCTTTTGGGCTACTCCTCCCTTAGTCCCCCAGCCCCTGAAGCTTGATACCCTCCCCTGGGGAAATAGGACTGTGCTGGTCCTCTTCTTCCAGGCTACTTTTTCTGCCCCTGCAGATAATGCCTTAGAGAAGAAGTAGCAGAGCTCCTGGTGACGGTGCTTTGTGGAAAGAGGCAGTGAGGCATTCCCCTTCCCCTTGCAGTCTTGTCCCCAGCCTTTCTTCATCCCCCTCCCAAATCTGTCTTCTATCTGGGGCTCCTCTGTGTGTTCTGGGTCCTGACTCATCCTCCAGGTGTGGGCAGGAAGGCTCCGCCTTGTGCTGTAGACATGTCTGTGCAAGGGCTGTCTCCTCCTTGCAGGGTTATTTTTGAATACAGAGGTGACCACTGGTCACCAAGACTGGCACTGGCATAGCCCTGTGTTTTGACCTGCCATGGAACTCAGACACTTCATTCATTCAATGATACTACAATTCATTTTTCTAGAACAGAGCAAGGTCCAAGACCCAGAAAACGGAAGCTTGCTGCCAGGAAGAAATGCCTCTCTTCTGTGTTCTGCTGTGTTGTGGGCCCCAGGGGAGGACCCGCTCATAGAAATGTCCCTGGCCACTGGAGAGGCAGTGGTGTTCAAAGAGGAGATGGTGTCATTGACAGGTTCCCTCAGCAGCTGTTTTATGACAGCCTGCCTGTGTGCCAGGTATGATTTATTGCATTTGGAACAAGATCTAAAGCCAAATGCTGTAACAGTTTCATTTACCAATTATTAAACCCAGGTATAATGTGGTGCATCCCCCATTGTTCTTGCAGGAAAGGCATGAGGGCCGGGCCTTGGTGCGGACTCCAAAGCAACAGATGTCTGCCCCTGCACAGTGCTTCAGCGCTATCAGCCACAGATGACCGGGACCTGGTGTTAAAACATGCTGCACTGCCTTTGGGAACCCCATCCAGGTAGACTAAGCACAGGGTGTAGAGCTCAGGAATGGGACAGAGCAGACATGGGGGGAGTGCCTCTCGTTCTACTGAGCAGACATCCCTGGCAAGACAGCCCGACAGTGGGAGATGTGAGATGCTTCTCTGCACAGCTCCTCAAACCCCGGGCTCCATGCGAAGCACAGAGACACGGCAATAGTGATGGGTGGCTGCTTGCCATGGGCCCGGAGTGTGACTCCATTCTCCCAGTCACCCAAAGCACCAAGGATAATAGATGAGGAAATTGGGACTAGGTGAGGTGAGATGACTTATCTAATAAGGCACCCAAGGATTCTATGAACCTGCTAGTTTACAGTACCCATGGGTTACTCTCAATTTATAACAGGTCTCTGGTATGAAAAGTTTTATGGTGGATTTTTCAGATAACTCCTAACCTTGAATGGAGGATTCCTCCACCTGAAGGATGCATCTCCTGAGTAATTCATCACCTGTGTTATGGGTTGCTTATACGTTAGCATTACCTGGAAGATTTGTTTAGAATACTGATGTCCAGGCTGTATCACAGAAAATTCTAGTTTAATTGATTTGTGGTAGGGTATTTTTTAAGTCCTTCAAGAGATTCAGAAATCCATCCAGGGTGTAGGTGCTCCTTAAGTGGATGGGGCCACTTCCTCAAGTTGGAGAGGACACCCTGTACTCTCCTTCCTATTACCTGTGGACTACACCTGCCCTTTGATCAAAAATCAGAGCTAGGGGACCAGGGTGTGGTCTCTAAGGAGGTTCTGAAAAATTTGCAAAAGGAGTGGAGAGCTTCCATTTCCCTGTGGATGGGATAAGTCCAGAAGCTCTGTAGGACCCGGGAGGATCTGTGAAGTCAGGAAGACATCTTGTTTAGAACAGAGGGGAAGCAGAGTGGGGGAAGCCCTGGGTTCAGTGGGGAGGTGGCCCAGTGGGCATCCCCACTCCTCTTGCAAAGCTGTGGGTAAGTTCATGACTGATGAGGCACAATTGTAAAATTACTCCAGTCTTTTCTATTAATATATCTAGGAGTAGAACCACGCATCACTTGTCAGAACACATTTTGAAGGGAAGAAAAAATCATGTAAGTGGCCTCTTTGGGGCATGTACTAAGCACCTGTCATACCTGAAGACAGGTGAAAAGGGACCTAGGCGCCTGTTGAGAACCACCCTTCACAAAACCTTGTAGTACACTGAACTGACTGCTTTAGGGGGAGACAGATAAATTTGGCCAGAACTATATTAATTTCCTATTGCTGCTGTAACAAACTATCACAAACTTAGTAGATTAAAGCAACACAAATTTATTTTCTTACAGTTCTGAAGGTCAGAGATCTAAAATGGGTTATCAGGTCTGCGTTCCTTTTGGAGGCTGGAGGGATGAATTCATTCCCTCACCTTTCGCAGCTTCCAGAGGCTTCCCGCATTCCTTGGCTAGAGGCTGCATCACCGTTGCTTCTGTTGTGACATCACCTTCTCAGACGCTGACCCTCCTGCTTCCTTCCTGTAAGCACCCTTGTCATTACACCTGGTTCACCAGGTAATCCAGGATGATCTCCCTGTCTCAGAGCCTCGACTCAATTACATTTGCGAAATCCCTTTGACTGTGTTACCAGAGCCTCACTGACGAATTGTGATGATCCCAAATAATTCCTCCACCAGGAAATCACGCCAAGGAGCCTGCAGAGCACTGCCCAGAGAGGAAGGGGTGTCTGCAAGGGTTGCCTAGCAGTGCCCCTTAGGCAAGGGCTGGATCAGGGACCGGCAGGCCTGACCTCACTGGGATAGACTCGTACTTTGGCAACAACATCCTGGGATATGAGCAGAATAAAAAGAGCAACTTAGTGGAGCCCAACTTGGGGAATTTACTAGGGATCTGCACCAGCAAGAGCATCACTGTAGCGATGGACCTGCAGCTACCAGGGCGTAGACCTGTCTGCCCCAGTGGCTCTGCGGGGACTGCCAGCGAATCTGTGGTGGTGGCGACTGGCCAATGGGGGAAGAAAGAACTTACAAAGGAGAAACATGGGACTTTCTGCTAATATATGCAGAAGGTATACACGCAGCCATGTGGAGAAGTACACGATGTGACCATATTCGCAGCCCAGGATGGCGATGGGGTAACATTAGACCAGAAACCTGTGATCTGAAAAGCCACCTGATGAAGGCAAGCCCAGGGTGAGAGGACTCGGGATTCAGAGCTGGGCCTTAGCAGCTTTAATGTGCACACGAATCCCCTGGGGACTCTCGGCAAGATGCAGACTCCAGCTGAGGAGGTCTGGAGTGTGGGGCCCGAGACTCTGCATTTCTAATTAGCTCCTAGAGGATGCTGCCGACTCTGAGCTGCACTTAGAGTAGCGAGGGCTTGCAGCAGGGCTGGCTTTATGGGCCTGTGCGCTGTGTGGTCATACACACTAAAAAGGGCCCTGTACTTGGTTTAATGCTCTGCTGTAGCCATTTTGAAATTTTTAATTTTCAGAATAAGGAAGTCCGCATTTTCATTTGGCATTAGGCCCTGCAAATTATATGCAATCCTGGAGTATGTATAGTCAGAGCAGGATTCAAATCTTTTCTGCACCCCTCCCAAATGCCCTGTGCTGGGAAGAGGTCCTTAGTTTCCCCACAGCTCCCTTCCTCTGACTGTAAGGAAGGGCAATGGAGTTGCTGGGAGGGCAACGTGAGACGTGTGACATCCGGGCTGGGAGGCTGCGTGTGATGACAAGCAGCTGCTGACATTACCCAGGCAGATACCACTCCCATTACCAGCAATTGTTGAGTGCTAATTTGTGCCAATACTACACTATTCGTGCTACTATTAAATATTTTTTTCTATTTAATTCTTAGTAATCATTTCCTGTTTAATCTCATGTAATTGGTATTAAAGCCTGTGGTTACTCTTGTTTTAACGATGATGAGGCGCCATTGGATGCTTAAGGGAAACCGGGAGTAACTGTTCAAAGGGAAACTATGTATCCCTGCGGCCAGCCATTTCCTTATGACAGTGTCAACCACAATTATTTCTAGATTCTGAGTCTCAAATCCTTACCAGGCTGGCTAGCTGCACCACCAGATGTCATAAGTTTCCCAGGAAATCTTCTGCCGGAAGACTGCGCCCTTTGGCAAGGTAACAAAGAAGGTACCAAGAGTTTAGACAAGAGGGTAAAGGTCAGACACTAGAAGCTTCAACATAAAAAATCAAGGTGTTTGTGAAAAACTGGTTTTGTCCAAATGAAGCAAGAATGAATACCAAATAAAGCACAGGAGGAGTGAAGCTGTAAGTGCTAAGAGGTATTGTCAACGATATCCTGAAACCACACACTGGTTAATTCAGTGTCTTGCTTTAATTTCACCCGCTGCTTTCCTGGTCCTGTCTTTCTTAGGGCAACGTCCCTGCAGCGCCCCCGAGGTCCTTCCTCAGTGCTCCCCTTCCTGTAGCATACGGTGCAGCTTTTAATGATGCTGTCGTCTCAGCTGCTTTCAAAGAAAAGACAAATCCGGAGGGTCAATGTAGTTGCCTGATATTTTAGCACAGTTGTGCTCAATCCTGGCAACACCCTGTGGTCACCCAGGGCACTTTTAAAACATGCCAATGCCTGGGCTACAGTCCATATATTTTCATCCAGTTTGTTGGGAAGGTCCAGGTATTAGCACTTTTTAGAATCCCTCTGGGTTAATCTAAAGTGCAGACAAGTTTTTAATTGGCAAGATTGTTTTAATCAGAGTCAATATACAAGCATGACAGCCAGGTGACTGAGAGCACAAACAGTGGACTCATACTGCCAGTGTTCGAATCCCTGGGCTACCCCTTCCTGGACCTTGACAATTTACTTAGCTTCTCTGTGCCACAGTTTCTTCATCTTATAAAATGGGGAAAAGAAGAATGCCTCCTTATAGGCTATTGTGAGACTTAAATGAGGCTTTACCTGTAAAGCACTTCAAACAATGTCTGGCACATAGTAAGCACTATGTAAGCTTTTGATAATTAAATATACTTTGCACATGGTAAAACAATGTGTGATTTATAAGGAAGGTGCACTATTAACTTAATGTATTTTGCTAATTACTTGGATTAAGTGATTTTAAAAATGTGTGAGGTTGAACTTTTCTAAGATGATATATTGCTTTTTTTACATATGTTTTCTTTTTTTATTTCAAAGTATTATGGGGGTACGAATGTTTTTGGTTACATGGATCACTTTTGTAATGCTTGAGTCAGGGTTAAAAGTGTGCCTGTCACCAAGATAGTGTTCATT
>CAUYMX010021657.1:0-37896 GCA_963573855.1 Lepilemur septentrionalis
ATTCTTTTTGTCTAAAACAGCTGAACACATATAAGCAGAAAAGAGAATGGTGGTTGCCAAGAAACAGGGGAAGCGGGAAGTACGGAGCTGTTCGATGGGTATAAAAGCGCAGTTACATAAGATGAGCGAGTTCTGGAGATCTGCTGCACAGCACGGCGCTCACATTTGATAGTTCACAGCATGGTATTAGGCACTTAACAATTTGCTAAGAGAGAGGGAAGGTCTCATGTGAAGTGTTCTTACTACCAAAACAAAACAAAAACAAATATAGAAAACAAAAGGATGTATTCTTTCGTCCATTTTCATATATGACTTTCATATATTCACTGAGTGATCCATCCATCCATGCAAGACACATTTACTGAGCACCTGGTAGGGTCCAGGCCCTGCAAAACAGATCAACTCATCACACAATTTCATGGTTACAACATGTGATGACTGCCATTGAGAGCAATTTATGCCCCATCCTCCCCTAAAAAACGTCCCTGGCTCTAAGTCAGGGGTGTTGATATGGTGGGGGTTTGTGTATACTTCATTAATAATGTCCCAACTTCCAAAAAATATTTCAGGTGATTATAATGAAAATATATACAACCCCACAGTTCATCAAAAAGTCAAAATGGAAATTAGAAATTCCTTCCAACAGAAGTTTTCAATCCAGTTTTTTTTTCAGCTCCTGGAAGTGACCTTTGTGTCTTCTGTGTATCCAAAGGAAAAGCTTTATTGAGCTTTACTTTCCTTAATTTGTATTACAAGAACAACTGGTATTTTGTTTTCCAAATATAAAATTACGTGAAGTTATTTACTATGCCTTTTCAAACACCACACACAAACCACTCCTTTCCCATAGCAAGTTCAGAATCACTCTCTCCAGAGGAAGGGAGAGATTCCTTCCTGGAACATGAGAGACACCAGGCTGGTTGGCGTCCTGGAGCACTAAATTTGACTTTGAGCATCCTATGAGCCAAGGCAACAGGAATCCTGATGGCTTACATGGTTTTCACAATCTGTTAAAAGCAAATTCATTAGTTCTTCAAGAGACATGCACTTTGTTTTCTTTTGAAGGAGTGCGGAGCAGGATGACAGAAACCCCACAGGTTGAAGGAGAATCTGGACCAGTCCTTGCTCTCTGCCCCTTCCCCTCTGTCGGGCAGTGGGTGGCGGAGGGAAGTAACTGGACCGATGGCTTGTAATACGAGCGCTCCTCTGCCCCACGTTGTAGCCTGGATAGAACCCAAGGCTGACTTGGAGTCAGGCAACTGAGCACCCATGGGGGAGGGTGGCCCTGCAGGAGAGGCTGTGGGGGTGGGGCCTGTGGAGGCCTAGTTAGCCAGGGAATGACTGGACCCCCCCCCAGGAAAAATGCCCCTGCCCTGTGTGTGCACAGAGTTTTACCTGTGTGGGTTACATTTGCCCGTATGCTGCTGCCCTGGGGCTCCACCAGGCCAGACCTCTCAACTGGCCAGCTAGACCCCCGCCTCCAGAGCCCTTGTCTGAATTCCATATTTGGGCACCCAGAAAGGACGACAGAGACTCCTTGAGCAAAGGGCGAAATCACTTTGATATGGACTTTGAACTGTATGCACCCAGGGGAGACCAAGTCAACCAGAAGAAATAGAATCCAACCAGAAGAGACAAAGTTTACCCCTAACTGGCAACATCAAGAGGGAAGGGCGGCTCCTGGCCAAAGGAGTTGAATTCCCAGAATAAGGGAAAAACCAATTCCAACCATCTGAGGGCAATGTGTACTTTTCAAACTCCTCCCACTTCAGAAACTTGATTAACGGTATTTCCTGAAAAAATTAGTGTTTTCTATTTGATTAAAATAATCAGGAAAACGTGATTGCAGATTTAAAAAAATGTTAGATGCAAGTTTTGTGAACTCTTCCTATTATTTCTTCTTCCTCAATATAGAAGTACATGTGGGACCCTTATTCTCCATCACCCATAATTTACTTTCTCCTTTCTCGTTAGCATGTTCTGAAATTCACTCTCAGGAACCTTGACATTCACCAAGCCATGCCCATGTTTGGTCTTTTTTAGCTTTTAACCAGTCTCTGACAATATTCTTGGACTTTTCTTTCTTTTTTCCCTTTAGAGATAAGTTTGAAGGCTCATCATTAAACAAAGAAAAAATTTTCAAATAAGATGATGCTAAATATGTTTCAAAATTAGCTAACTTTGTCTTTTCTAAATTTCTACCAACAGTGAAGATATGTGTATGTAAATGGAAGCCCTTCCAGAATGGGGCTGTGTCAGAATTCGGCAGACAGGGGTCCAGCCCCAGCTCCTCACTCACCAGCAGTGTGGCCTTGGGGAAGTCCCGTTGTCGTTGAAGCTCAGTTTCCCTCATCTGTAAAACGGGGAGAATGCTAGTATCTCTTTTAAGGGGCTGCTATAAGGACCAAAAACACATCAGGTAGCAAGGCATCGTGGCAAGTCAAGGACAAACACTTGTGCTGCCACTTTTTGCCGCTGTTGTTATTTTTATGACTGTTCTGTTTTGCGTCTGTCACAGTCCACGTTGAAACGTCAGAAATCAAACCTGACCAATTAAATAGAGATCATGGAGAGTACTGACAAATTAGCATTTTGGTACTGCTGTATGTTCTATAAATGTAATACACACAGATAAAAAAAAATTAGTAAAAGGCATTTATTCTGTAAATTAACTGAAATGTATTTTAAAACATTTTCCCTTACTGAAAAATATCTTTAGATATAGTAATAAATACGAAACTACTAAGATTAGTTTTGTAAGACAAAAGCTACTTGGCCACTTTTTTTATATTGCGGTAGAATATACATGACATAAAATTTACCATTTTATCCACTTTTAAGTACACAGTTTGGTGGCATCAAGCGCACTCACAATGTTGTGCAACTATCACCGCTATCCATTTTCAGAACTTTCTCATCAACCCAAATAGAAACTCTGAACTCATCCAGCAGCACCTGTCCCCTCCTCATCCCCCAGCTCTCAGTGACCATCATTCCACTTTCTGTCTATGATTTTGCCTATTCTAGGGACCTCATACAAGTAGAATTATGTAACACTTGTCTTTTCGGTGTCCGGCTGTTTCACTTAGCTCGCTTTCAAAGTTCGTCCCTATTTGTAGCATGTGTCGGAACTTCATTCTTTTTTAAGGCCGAATAATGTTCCTTCATATGTATACTCCACATTTTGTTTATCCGTTTATCCCTTGATAGACATTTTGGTTGCTTCCACCTTTTGGCTGTTGTGAATAGTGCTGCTATGAACTTGGGTGTACGTACATCCATGTGAGTCCCCACTTTCAATGCTTTCAGGCATATGCCCCAAGGTGGAATTGCTGGGTCAGGTGGTGATGCTCAACTTTTTAAGGAACAGCCACTTTGTTGGCCCCCCCTTCACTATTTCACATTCCCACCAGCAACGCACAAGGGTTCCCATTTCTCCGGATCCTCATCAACACACACTTTTCTGCTTTGATGGTAATAGTCATCCCAGTAGACACGAAGTGGTGTCTTACTGTGGTTTTGATTTGCATTTCCCTCATGACTAGTGATGCTGAACATCTTTTCATGTGCTTATTGGCCGTTTGTCTACCTTCCTTAGAAGAAAATGTCCATTGAGTCTTCCTATTTTTGACTTGATTTTGGGTTTTTTTTGCATTATCTTCTTTTTCAAAAAAACTGAACTGAGAAATAATTTTTGACTCTGAGGATGCCTTCTTTGTAATGTTCTCAAAACATGGTATTTTCTAAGTCCGAATTCAAATTTATAAAACACACGGAAGTTGAACAAGTGATAAGACTTTTTGTGCTTTCTCCATAAGAACAGACAACCACTCTGAATCAAAGCCTTTTGAGAAATAAGTATTTGTTTATACTTATTATAGTTTATACCCAAGAAACTCGGAAAGGCACTGGTGGCCCATAAGCCTGGGCGAGTGCGGAGTCAGTTTAGAACCCAGTACTATCTTGGGCATCAGGACCTAGAGGCGGACCTCCTGGGGAGAAGGGACCCCCCCCCCGAAGGTAAGTTAGTGGAGATGGAGGGTCGCTAGAAGATGGAGATGACGGTGCGCGTCTGGGAGTTTTTCGACAGAACCGCCGACGGGAGAGCCACGCGCGTGGCCTGGCCTGGCCCCACGAGTGCCATATATGACCGAGTTTGGGACATCTTAGCAAGGAATCACGTGGACTAGCGGGTGCCGCGCTGCCACCAGAGGTAGGAGGTCTTCAGTCGAGTTTTAAAATCTCGTTTAATTATAAAACAATCATCAGAAGCCACGGCCCCCGCATTGCCGGTTACGTAGGCTGCATTTGGGTGGCAAACCAGCAGTGAGCGCACCTTACTCCTTGCGGCAGGCTGGGACAAGATTTTGAAAATGTTAATAGACACTGAGAGGCCTAGAGCAGCGCTCCTTGGGATGCAGGGAAGGGTTCAGCGGCTCGGTGGCCTCTCCTCCGGCCCCCAGCCCTTCCTTTAAGTTTCCTCGGCTCCGTGGGGTGTGGGGTACTCTGGGTCCCGAGGAGGCCGAGCCGCGCGACTGGGTTCACGGAATGGCGGTCCCCGCAGCCTTCAAAGGCCGGACCTCAGGTCCCTCCCACGCCTTTCCTGCTCAACATCTCAATCCTGTTCCTAACATCTCAATATGGTTTTAAACAAACCGAGCCTAAGGGCTCAGCTCAGCCCACACTGGGGCTCTCGGTGGACGCGCGCCAGGCTCGGGGAAGTGAGAGGAGAGTTTGGAGGCTCTGGGGTGCGGGGTGAAGGGCCCCCCACTCTGCAGCCGCCGGCTTGCTTCCGGAGACGGCGCTCGGACGTCGCGGGTCACGGGCATGGAATGTAGTCCAGGTGCTCGTCGGGCCGCTGGGCCCGCATCGCCAGGCTTGGTGTCCAACCTCGGACGTCCGGAAGGCGCGGGCTCCGGGCCGCAAGGGCGCCGCGCAAGCCCGGCACCCTGCAGTGCGCCGCCGTCCCGCGGGGCCCGGGGCTCCGACCCAAAGCAAGGCTTCTAAAATAGCCCCGGCGAGATCCAGGCAACGGGAAGGAACGTTTTCTTTAACGTGTAAAAATGTTTTGCTTCTTTCAGGTAACACCACCGCTGCAAGTTCCAGCACATAGGGCCCCTTCCCGGCGCACCCGCGGCCGCCGCCGCCTCTCGCGCACGGTCTCCCGTATCTGGATTTGGGGAGCGCAAGTGCCCCCTGTGGCCGGCCCGCGCCTGACCCCGCGGGCCCGAGAAGGCAGGAGCGGCCGGCGCGGGGGCCCGGGAGGAAGTTGCAGCCGGGGGGCCGCGAAGGGGGCAGGTCGGCGCCGCGGGCCTGGCGGGGGCCCTGTGGGGCCCGGGCCACCCCCGGGCTTGCATCCCCCCACGTGGCCGGCCGCCCGGGGCCCCACGTGGAAGGGGCGGAGGAGGAAGAAGGGCCAGGGGAGGGCCGGGCCGCTGGCCATCGCAGCGGGACCCCCACTCCCGCCGCCCGGGTCCCCGCGCCTCCTGAGGGCCTCCCGGGCGGGGCCGGGGAGTGCCCGCCGCGCCCGGCCCCCTCGCCCGCCCGCCGTGCCCGTGTGCACTTTCGCAGAGCCACTAATCCCCCGAGAGAGCCGATTTGTAGTGAGGAGTATCCGTAGGGGGCGAGGCCGGCCCATGTGGGGTTGTGTCATTGGTTTGCAAAGAGAGACCCCGCCTTTGCCCCCCCCAAAAAGGAGCGAGGAGTGAGCGAGCGGCGACCCTCACCTCGCCTCCCGCCTCGCTCCTGCGCAGCTGGCGGCCACCGGGAGACGCGGCCGGCGCCGCTCCTTTCCTTTCCTTTTCTCTCCGTTTTCCTCCTTCCCCGGAGCAGAAAACAAATAAAGAAAGCAAATAGCCGGGAGGCGCTCGGCATCCAGGACGTTCCCTCCCCCGATCCAAGTTGGAAGCAGCATCCTCTCGGGGGTGAGCGCAGCGCGGGGCGGGCGCCGGCCGGGGACCCCCAGCGCAGCCCCTCCCGGGGGCGGGCTGGCGGGAGGGCGCGGGCCGGGACCGGGGGCGGACTGGGAGCCGGGTGGGCGGAGGAAGGGGGTGGGGTGGGTGGGGAAGTAGGAAGAGGCTCGGCGGCAAGGGGAGGAGGAGGAAGGGAAGGGAGGGATAGGGTGGGGAGGGGAGGGGACGGGAGGGAGAGCGGGAGGGGGAGGGGCGGGGAGCTGGAGAGATTAAGTTTTTGTGTGTGTGTCCCTGTGTGCGTGTGTCATTTTAAGGTGGCTCGGGAGCGGCCCGGAGGAGCCGGCGGCGGCCCGAGGAGCGAGGGACCGAACCGGGAGCCATGCCGCGCTGAGGGGGGGCCGCACAGCCGCCGCCACCGCCACCGCCGCCGGGTGGGGTGGGAGGGGCGGGAGCCGCCGCCGCCGCCGCCTCCAGGGTGGGCGCCTTTCGCCGAGGACGCCGGCCGCCCGGGACGAGGTAAGGGGGGCCGGGGGGAGGGCTGGGGCCGCCGCCGCCCCCGCCTCACCTGAGGCCGCGGGCTGGGGGCGCCGTGCCCGCGCCTCACTGCGCCACTCGAGGAGGAGGAGGAGGGCGAAGGACACGGAGCCGGCATCCGAGGACATCTTTGGTCCGCGCCCCCCGCCCGGTGTCCCCCCTCGGCGCCCGGAGGTGGACGCCGGCCCGGGGGTCCTCGCCTGCCGCCCCCCCTTCCACCGATTGCGCCCGCTGGCCGCCGTTTGCGCCAGGATTTTTGTTGTTGTGATGAGAGTTGATGAATGCGAAGTAGGCGGTCACCTTCCTTCCCATCAGGATTGGCAAAAAAAAAAAAGAGAGAGAGAGAGAAAGAAACCCCGAGCGCGGCGGCGGCCGGAGGGCAGCTTCGGCGGCGGCGTCTCGGCGACGGTTCCCTAGGCGCCCCCGGCTTCTGCTCCCCGAGCCCGGTGGGTGCGCGCGCGGGGGCCGCTTGGCGACCCAGGCCGAGCGCGCGGCGCGCCGCGGGGACAATACGGCCAGATCCCCGGGGACTAGGAGTCCGAGTGCGGCGGGCCTTGCGCCTGGGAGGCGGGGGGCGGGTGCGGAGAAGCATGGGTCCGCGCGGAAGTCGGGGCTCGCGCAGCCCAGGGTCTCCGGGGGCGCTGCCCCTGCCGGCGGGGGATCCCGCGCGGCGCCCGGGGAGCACAAGTGAAAGACAGGGAAGGAGGCGAAGTGGAACCCTTTTGTTTTGCCGGCCCCGCATTGTTGGCTCCTCTGGGCAGCCGGGCCACATCTGCCGCCGCCGCCGCCGCCACTGCCGCGCGGGGCTCGGCCCGCCAAAGTCGCGGCGGGGCGGGGGGCCTGGGCGGGCCTGGCGGCGGGCGGGGGCCGGGCGGGCAGGGCATTTCCTCTGCCCGGCCGCGCTCCCGCGGGCACCACTTCCTCCTCGCCAGCCACCCGCCGCCCGCTGCCGCCGGGAGCCCGGCCCACCCGCCTCCCCCGCCTTCCTCGCCCGGGCCGCACTTTTCGGGTGGGGCGAATCAAAAAGAAAAGTTTCGCAGGAGGGGCTGGCTGGGGCGCGCCCCAGGCAGCGGGGACCCGGCGCGGCGGCAGGGACGGCCGGGCCGCCGCGGTCCCTCCTCCTCCTCGTCCTCCGCGGCGCCGGACGGCCCCGCGCGGCAGAGGGGAAGCGCCTTTCTTTCTCTCCCCCGCGCTCTCCCCAGTGCCCCGGGCGAGCAGGGCAGAGGCGCGCGGCAGGCGGGCGCGCCTGGGCCTTTCTCCGGCGGGAGGCCGGGCGGCGCGGCGCCCGCAGCCCGCCCCGCGTCCTGGGGCTCGGAGGCCGCGGGCCCGAGAGCTCGGCGCGGTCACCGCGGGCCGCGCCGACACACGCGCGCACACACTCCCTCCCGTGGCTTGCTTTCCGCCGGCGACGATGGTCGCGGACACGGAGTGTGCGTGTGCGCGCGAGTGTGTGTGGTTACCCCCCGCCCCCGCCCCGGGTACTTCTTTCGGAGGCGGCCCAAGCAGCAGTTGGCTCCAGGGGACCCCACGTTTTAGGATTTTATAGGGGAGAGGAGGAATTTTTCGTAGAAATCCCCGCTGCTCTACGTGCCTGTGGTGGAGCCTGCTGGCAATGGCCTACGTCGTCACGCCGGGCTCCCTTGCCCTATCCCGGGTAAACAGACCTCTCTGTATATTTCCCCCTTTTTTTCTTTGAAGATTGGAGATCGGGTTAAGTTCTTAGAGAGTCTGGTGCGAGTGGCTGGAAGGATAGACAAGAGAATTCTGTTCTATAAATATGCATTGGGAATTTAAAATGCTAAATGCCTTATTTGCAATTCTGTTGGATATTCTAGAGACTGGTATATTTTTATCTGACATGGATAATTTTGAGGGGACGTTATATTTTGGGGAAGTTTACAAAGTGATTCTTTCTGTCTTCTAACTTGGGCGAAATATATCAACTCTCATACCACTCTTTCAAAAAAGATAGCCTTCTTTACTAGGTGTTTGGGTTCAAAGACAGTTTAAAAATTACCTTGCGTTCAGTACCTAAGATTGCTGTTTTGCCTCGAGGGTTCTCAAAGTAGAACTAGTTTTCATGTTACTTTGGAGAATTCCAAAGTTTTGAAATATTTTTTTCCTGACTGTAAATCTTTTACATTTTGAAGTAATGAGACTTTAAAGGATCTTGATTTTATAATCACTTGATTTCAAAGAGTACTTCTTACAGCAATTATAAAGTAATATTCAAAATGCTAATTAAACATTTTCAGTCATAGCTGCTTTAATATTGAAACAGGATTTCTTTTTTTTTTTTTAAGTAGCAGGGACGGTATCTTAGCCTTGAAACACTAAATATTCTTTTGTCTGGCATTAGATCTCTGAACTGCTCTGACATTCTCTTGAGAACACCCCCTTTTCATTGCCCCCAAAAGAAAAGTTAATGACATAGTAGATTTCAAGCAAAAAAGCAGGTCCTCCTTGCAGAATATGCTTACAGTTGCCATTGAAGTTGGATGTTAGCCGTGGCTGCGCTTGTCTGTAATGAAACCAGTTTAATCGTTCACACTTGATCAAGTATAACATGAGCAAACAAAGGAAATAAGGCAGCATATTCTGTAGAGTGTTAGTGTTGATGTTGGGTCACCCCCTTCCCCCACCCTGCCCCAGTACAAGGGAGAGAGGGTTGGAGGCAAAGGGAATTTATGGTGCTGATTGGTTTCTGTGCCCCAGGGGTAGGGGACCCCAGTTATGTCCCTGTGGAAAGCAATTGTTATAGGGAATTATGAATAAAAGATCTTGTGTTTGAAGCTTGTTTTGAATCTGACAAGGTGCTTTTTGGTTTAATTATTTTTCCTGTTTGGAAAAATAAGGTAGGAAATGTTGCCTTCCCGGTTTCTAATTGTACCTTCCTAACACTGCAGGTTGAGCTCAGAGCCCTGTGAGTTATTTACGATTTCACTTGGGATCTTTGAAACTGACCCTTGAATGGGTGTTCTCCTGGGGGGAGGGGCAGGGCAAATTACCTTTTCTTAACTGATTTTAAAAAAAACCTCTTTGTCCCTAAAAAGCATTTCCTTGCTAGGCAAGAGTTAGTTGCAGCTAATGTGTGGGATTTAGTCATGGATTCAGTGAAGAGATATTTGCCAAGTGTGTGTCTTTAAAGTTAAGAAAGTAAGAAAGTTTGGCTACTTGAAAACAAACACTACTGCCATTGTAAAAACACACCAGTGACATACTTTGTGAGATATTTTGGCCTTTTAGGACGTGCGGCACACCTGTTCTTGTCCCTGCAGAGTTGCGTTTGCTTTCTCTGCCATTGTTAATCTGGTCTTGTACACACGATGAAACAGTAAAACTTGCTATCTGTGTAATTATTAACTAGCCCATCAGTTACCCTTTCAGAGAATAATCAATAACTTCACTCTTAACTTTTAGAACTCCAAACAGAAGTCTTATTCATAAGTCTGGAAAGTGTTTTAAAGAGAGATTAAATGAAACAAATAACCACCACCACCACCAAAACTACAAAATCAACCTGTAGCTGTTTCTGAGTCACTGGCTATGAGGTAAATAAAGGATGAGTGTACAAAATATGTACTGAACAAGCCATGCACTGGGATTAAAGATGACATTATTGGGAACTGTTAAAATACTAAAGTGAAGGGAGCTCAGGGTGGCTCACACTGTTTGAAATCCTTGAGATTCACTGTTGAAAAAACAAAAAGGACAGCAAAAAGGACACCTCTAAAAGAGCTGCCCTGCTGAGATCCAGCTCCAGGATCCCATTTGCGAACAGTTCCCTGACATCATGAATCATTTTTGAAGGCAAAGTTATACCCTTTGCACTTAATGCTTTCCCTAAATGGAAAAATTTTAAAGAGTTTACAGCAACAGTAGAACACTGGCCCCTGTTGTCATTTTTTACCACTGTCATTTCAGTATAGAGGGGCTGTCATCATATAATGTATGTGAGTATAGGCTGGGTCCCTCTGTTAATAATCTATCAATGAAAAGTAGCAGCCCAAGTGTCCTGTGTCTCTGATCCAGCCTACAAATATGTATTCATACAGCACATGGTTAGGAAGGGAAATTTATCTGTTGAGCAGGGTACAATTCGGGTAATATTTCCATGTCTGAATGATATAGTTCCATTTTCCGGGGTGGAACACATTTTTGTAGTAATTAAAAAATGGGAATCCAGTTTGCCTACCCCTTTAAAAAAGAGTCCTACTTGGACTTAACAGAAGTGACCCTATATCATGAAATATTAGGGTAGCTTTTCTCCCAAGAATCTTTCTGTGAATTGCTAGCTAAGGAATGCTTTTGTGGACTTCCCCTACTGAAAACTTTTAGTAGGCACATGGAAATGCTGGAATGGATATGCTCTCAGAGGCTCTGCTGCCGGGGCAGATATCATTTTTCTCCCTTCCAGCTGGTAAGCATGTCCTAATTTACACTGCTACAAGTTAAAGTTAAAGCACTCCTGGAAAGAAGGAAAAATGCACTGCTTCACCCCTCCCCATCCTGTCTTTTGAAGTTAATTTTTGTTCAAGTGTGTGTTTGATGGAATATGTATCAAAGGCTTATGAAAGGGTTTTGTTGGTTTTTTTTTTAAAACCTACCTCTGGGTTTGGAAAATTATATTTAATAATTGCTGAAAACTTCAGAGCCATTTTTAAGGTGTTCAGTGGCTCTTTTGATCATGATTTAATGGAGAGTATCCAAAAGCCATCAATGTGACTCTTAATGATATTCACAAATTAATGTTTGGGCATAATCTGGAGTTTGCTTTTAGCTATCATTATTAATGTTTAAAGCCTAAATTATGGCTGCACTTGGGCATTCAGAAGTTCCCCTGTGAAAAGAAGGGCTTTGCACATTGTGTAAAGGGGGGGATTCACAAATGAATACAGATTGTACAATAGGGACAGAGCCAGGCCATTGTTTGTGTGGAATGTTGACCATGGGAGCCAAGGGGCAGTTTCGCCTTCATTCTTGTAGCTGCTGGAGAGCACAGAAACTTCAGGAGGTGGTGCAGACGGTTGGGAAGCAGAGTGGCATTCATCTGCCTCTACCCGGCATGGAAATCTGGCCTGCCCCCTTTCCAGAGTTTTTCTTAGAAGGTGGTCTTTTCTGGACTGCTTGGGGGAACTTCGTGTGCTTTTTCTTCTCAGTAATCTCGGTTTTTTTGTTTTGTTTTGTTTTTGAGGAAAAATTCTAAAGGCAGATAGTGGAGTGTTTCAAGGAAAGTGTAAACAAACCTTTTTCCCCCTGAGATACAATTTTAAGAAATAATATTCAACACCAGAAACTGAGAGGTGTCTTAAGCCACAGGAAGAAGTGTTTATTTTTATTCCTGTCCTCCCTTTACAGTAGTTTGAATGTGTTGGTAGTGTCAGGGCACGTGCAGCGAGGATGAGTTTTGCTGGATGCTCATGTTCTGTTGCGCAGCTGCTGCCATTGCATAAAAAGCTCCCCTTGGATCGAATCTTACTCATCCATGCACAAAGCCCTCCTGCTTCCACGTGGAAGCCCAGGTCCCAAAGTGGAGCCAACTCTATAGCTGTAGTGACCTGCATTCCTGTTCCCTTTTAACCCTCACCCTAAGTGGAATCAATGCAGATAATTGACCATTGTGGAGGGCTGATGCCCGTTCGGATTTTTAGCAACTACACTTAGTTAGAACTTTCAGGCCAGTTGCAGTTTCTGTAGGTACCTAGCTTCGTCTCTCCTTCACCGAATGTTTTAGAAATGATCTGCTTTAGCTGTTTCACCTAACTAAATTTAGCAGATGGTTGCCTAGAGTTGGCTTAATATTCACAACAATTGTGATAACATGGTTGGGTTCCTGTTAATGAGGCAAGTGATGATTTTGGTTTTATAGAGAATTGTGACTTTTCTGTCCTAGGTAATAATAGAGCCTTCATTTCTCCCTAAGGTCAGTTGCTGTTTAAAGGATGTTAACCCTGAAGAGCTGTTGTAGCCTGACCCTGGTGGCCAGCCTTGCCTTTGGTTGTTGGCTTCTGTGAGTCCAGAAAAGTCCTGGGGGTGGGAGTTGGGGGGAGGAGGGAGGGCAGTGCTTTTCATCCATTGTGGTTCTAAAAATCCTCCTCACTTGTAAAATACACACACACACAAAACCCCTTCCATTATGTCGCTGATTTGTACTCCCTTCAAAAGCTCTCCTGATCAGCAGAAATGTGCTTCTTGCATTAAAACAGATCTTGAATTGTGACTTAAAAAGAAACTGTCAGCTGGCTTAAAGATTGTTTGGAAATCGGGGCAATATTTCTGTGTCTCATCCCAGCCCAGGTTGTGGCAGAAGCCTGAAGGGGCCATGTTAAAGAATGTGTCACTGAGAATGGTGTGTGTGGGTCTCTCTGCAACGCCAGGCAAGCTCAGGGCTTGTAAAGTCTAGCTAATCGCGGCTGCGCTCCAGCCATGCCTGAAATCTGCCCTCCGGCAATCTGTCCAAGCCCAGGACAAACAAAAACTTCATTATGGAGTCACAGAATCCAAGGAAGTTTCTCTGGAAGGAACCGAAGACCTAGATCATAGAGGTCAACTCCTCTGGCCTAATGGGATTTTTTTTTCCAATATGGCAATTTAAAAAAACCTACGTAAACGTTGAGACTAGTGAAGAATCCATCCGTTTACAGGTGTAAATGGCCAGAATGGAAACTGGAAGTGCTGTATTGTACCTGCCCCAGGTGTGTGTGTCAAGGGGGTGTAGAGAGGGGGAAAGGAGGGGGAGGGGAAACAGCAGGTGAAGTTTCTTTGCTGGAGGAGGGTGAGGAGCCAGGAAAGGGTTTGTGCAACTTTCCTTTTAAATGAGCTCTAGCTGTGAGCTTATTCTTTTGCTGATGGATGGTCTTTACTGCTGGTCAGTCTAGAAGTGCAAACAAAGTCAGTTTGTTCGCTGCTTGTTCGGGGTGGGCCGAGGGAAGTGTCATGGGGCAGTGCTGGAGCTTCTGAGCCTGCCCACCTGGAATTCAGCCAGAAGCCAGCAGGGCCTGAGAGACCTCTCAGAACCATGTCCCAGGAAGGTTGAGGGAACTGAGAATGTTTATCCTGGAGTGAGGGGCGGGGGGCGGCGGGAGCCCAGCAGAATCCTTGGTGCTGTCACATGGCCTTGCTTTGCTGGGAGGAACAGAGTGCTGGTGACACGCCGGAGGCCTTGCTGTTGGAGCTGCTGGGCCAGATGGGCTGCGTGGGCTCCCGGCAATGGCAGGGCTTGGCTGACCACTGGGTCCAAGTGCCAGCCAAGGCTTTCCAAACACTGGAGACCCTGATGGAGGCCCAAGTTTGGTGGGGGCACCCGCCTAATGAGCTGGGTAGGGTGCTGTGTTTTCTGCCCAGCGTTGGTGACCAGTAATATTTAAAAAGTTTTTTCCCCTCTTCCAGATGTTCACTGCTGGCTGGATTGTTCTGTCTGCCCTGGGGACTGGATGGAGCAAGAGGCTCAGGGTGGATGCCTAGTCGAAATGACATTTCCTGTCTATATATTCCTTAGTGTCCTAGGGGGCACACTGAGATGGGCCTGATTCCTTTTTCTCAGCGGGTTTCAGATTAAGGACTGGAAGTCACTTAGGGAGGGCAATCAAAGAAGAGCATATTTTGCTGTGCAGATATCAATATGCACATATAAGTGCCGATAAGTAAAACCTGGGAATGTTTTTGATCTTAAAAACATTTCACAGTCATTAATCTTCACGACGCTCCTGCGGGCTGGGTAAATAGAGCAATTCCTATTTTATGCCAGGAAGAAATACTGAATTGCCTCCCCTAAGTCATAAAGACGCTGTTTTCCTTCTCGTTTCTGTAGCGCGGTTGGTGGTGCCTAGGGCAGGGGGAACCCCCTCGATCGGCCCAGACTGACAGCGGGACGACTTCCGGCGTCCTGCTCGACCTTCCGTTGCGGGGAGGGCAAGGTTGGGCCCAGGTGGACGCCAGCCCGCCCTACCTGGCCGGGCCGCACTTGGCGGGGGCGGGGCCTGGTTGCTTTTCCCGGACTGCAGGGGTGTCCGCCCCGCTGGTGTCTGGGTCCCAGGGTTCCAGGACACCCAAGCCCTAAGGTGAAGCCTCCCGGATCCCCGGGGCCGCAGGCCTGTGGGCTCCGCCCCTTCCCTCCCGGCTGGTGTACCTGGGGGGCCCGCCCCCCGCAGGCCGAGCACCTGGCCGCTCGGTGCGGCCCCACCTTTCCTCGCTTCCCTGCCCTCCCGGCTACCTGGAGGGCCTGCCGCGCCCCATCCCCGGCCGCGCGACCTAGGGGACCGGCCACGGTACCTGAAGCCCCCGGAAACGCCCCTCCCTCTCGCGACACCTTTTCACTTGTAAATTGAGAGGAGCTAGAGAGGGCCCTGCGCCCCCCCCCTCCCCCGGCCCACTTCCTCCTTCCCCCCGCAGGCCTTTGCTGGGCGGACTAGCTCGGACCCGGGGGGGCGGGGTCCTACACCTGTCCCCACACCTGCGGGGGGCCCCCCAGGCCGCGACCGTGGCTCACGGCAGAACCAGGGACCTGGCTGGACCGTGCCTGCGCCGCTTGCAACCCCTGTTTCGCGGACTTCGGCTCTCTGGATCTGGGGTCGCGGTGTCCCTGGCCCCTCAATGCGAGGTTCGTTGATTGCGCGATGCTGGCCGCGTTGCAAACAAACGGTGAACACTGGCATCAGTTCAACTTGGCCGGCTTGGCATCCCGTCTCCTGGGCTCCTGGGTTCTAGGGTAACCGTCGAATTTGGGTGTTTCACTTGTACTACAAATGGCGCGGTGCTAGTTGCTGCGGGCAACAGCGAGGGCCACTGAGACCTTCGGCAGAATTCTGCATCAAGGACAAGTGACATTTGCAGGCCGCTGTGCTGCGAACTCTGCTTTTCACACCAGTGGCTCTTCTCCCACACTCGCAGCCTGGCAAGTCGTGACTGGAGGTTGCCGGGCTCTAGTGGTCCAGCCCTGCAGGATCCACCCCTTCTCACTTTACACCTGTCTTCCCCTTGGAGGAATTTGGTTCTTTCTGTCCTTTGCAGACTTAATTTGGCGCTTCAGAAATCCATGCAGACATTGGAGTACCTTGTCTTGTTTTTGTTGCAGTAACACTAGAATGACCGTGTAGTGAGTACTTAATGTCTGGCACTACTAGTTCCTGTTCGATTGTCACAGGGTGGGGAGTCATACTGAGGAGGCACCTCGGGGCCTTGTTGGTGATCTTGCTCTGGTCACAGGGCTCCCTTTCGTTTGTTCTTTGGTTAGTGATCGTTTTGTTAGGATGTCACAATCTAATGCCAAGGAGGGGTTTTCTAGATCATTTTCTCCACCAGGCTGTTTTAAATTCACTGCGCTTTTTGGGTGAATGTTCAGAACGTCTTCATTGTGTGGGGAGAGTTCTTCTCTGGATCACAGACTCACACTGTCCATCCAGGCTGAGGCCGGACACTTGTCTTCAGAAAACTGCCAGGCGCCGTGCTGTGTTGCTCCTCCAGCCATGTTCTTTAATTTGTCCTCACATCCTCGGCAGAGGCAGGGGTGTTATTTTACCGATGAAGAAACTGAGGGTCAGGGAGGTTCAGTAAGGGAGTCATAAGTTTAGTTCCAGTTCTACCTGGCTCTGGTTTCTGTGTAGTTGATTGCGGCTTGCCCTTGCCCTCCACGTGGATGTCTCTGATGCAATCCACCGTCCAAGAACACACATACACACACACCTGGGATTATGTGGACAGTTTTCATAGTTCTTAGGGTTTTATGTGGAAGAACTGGATTTAGTGGCCAGGTATCGTTTTATCAGTATTGGACTCATGTCCGTGGTCTGGGTTAGAGTGAACTCTGGGTCTTCTCTAAACAAAGCACCCCCGCCCCCCACAACTTGAGGAAGGGCTTGAGGCCAATGGGACGATGCCCCTCCCCCCACTCTGGGTGCCTCTCTTTCTACTGGATCCATTAAGCACATCTTAAATGGGATCTGGTTCCTGCGTTCAACACACGGGAATTTGGGGGAGGAGGCAGGGAAGATGGTTAGGATTTCTTCTAACTGGGATAGTTTGTTTGCACCACTCCTGTAAAACTGGAAGAAGCTTGGTTCTTCTGGGTGAGCTTCCTTTGGGTTGCTGCCCTGCATTTGTGTGGTGTGGGCCCTGGAAAGGAATTTGTGTTAATACTCCTGAACAAAGGAACAGCCTGCTTTTCAAAGAGGATATCAGAGAACTGAAAGGGAATGGCACAAAGTTGGGTGTGTCCTGAAATCCAGGGACAAGCCCTGCTTAGTAGATTAACTCACCTGAAAGGTACCTAGAGCAGGTCATGAGGGAGCTCCCAGACCAATCTTGGCTTCCTTTAGTGGGTAGGGTCCCCCCAAGGTGGAGGTTTTCCTGAAAAACAGGCTTTCCTTTAATTATAAGATTACCTTCCTGCTCTACATCCCTTTTGTGAACACGTGTGTGCCCGGGAAATCCCTGGTCTTTGCTGGTGCGCCGGGGGATGGTGGGGAGGTAGTGTACGCCCCGTCGCAGCCTTCGGGTTCTGCCCAGTCTTGTGGACAGCCGAGGGCAGCACAGGGAGGTGTCTCTTGGCAAATTAGTCATGTTAGCCCCGGTGTCCTGGCTCAGCTCCAGCTTGGGTAATGATTATATTCTGTCTATTTTAAGTCCCCCCTGCAGTTTTCAAACAGGTCTCCATTCCGCTTCACTCCACATGGAAAAGGGTGGTACATGGGTGGGCTGCAGCAGGGCCAGCTCCTGCCTCACTGGCTCTTAGCGGTGCCTCTGTGGGACATGAGAAGGGAAAAGCCACCTCCTCGGGCTGTTCTGCCTGAAAAGTGGACATGGCTGGGTCTTAAACGCATCTAAGCACAATGTTGTGATGTCCCTCGTTGTTTTCTCAGCCTTTGCTGGCTCACCGCAGCATGCAGGTTCCTGGGGGATGCTCATTTCCCGAGAGCTGGGATTTGGGGGTGGGTCTGGGGTGCAGGAGGTATGTCCCCTGCTCTGTTCCAGGAATCCTTTGCTAAATGCAGAAAAGCTGCTGAGCTGGGCATCCAGGTTCCTCTAGTAAAACTCGGGGGCAGGTGACCTGCCTGCTGTGGGTTCCGTGGTGAGCATGCCAGGGTTCCGGAGCCCCCAGCTTTGCCAGCCCTGGCATTTGTGCAGAGTTGTGTGTATTCTGCCTGCTCCTCCAGTGCTTGTTGCTTTTTACTCAGGGTTGGGGAATCTTTTTTTCTCTACTTGCACAAATCCTTCTCATTTCTCGACTAAGCCTGGGATTAAGAATGTGGCTTCAACTGACAAAAGCCAGGAGATTTCAGAATTAAAGTTGGAATTCTCTCTGTGATGATGTCTTCGTGAGTATTTAAGGGGGTCCTTGAATTGTGGGTAATTATTTTCCTTCATAAATTGGCCAGATGTGCTCCAAATAGTGGGCAGAGGAAGTAGCTCAGTTGTTGGAGTTTCCTTTGTGGTAGTTTCGAGCTTGTCTTAGTTGGGTCTCTTGTGTCTGAGGGGTTGAAGGGAGGAGCTGTGACTCACAGCTGTTGGGGTTGTGCTCTTGCTGGGTGTCCCAGCCAGGGTTGGGAGCTTGGAAGTAAATCCCGTATGTTACACTGGCCCCTCAGAGCGGTTCTTTAAACTGTTTCCCAACAAGGAAGCTTAAAAAGGGGTTTTCCTAATTCTCTTCTAGAGCAGCGATCAGGTGTGGAGCTGGATTGCGTGTCGTTTACGGTGAATGGGGAGAGGGCTGGGTGGGCTCATGGACCACCCTTCAGCCATGCCTGCAGCTGGGAATTTTACAACCTGGTGATTACTTGGCATGTCAGGTTCCAGGCCCATATCCAAAAACTTTTGCTCTAGGGGCCTCGGAAGCCCATGCTGAGAGCACTGGACTGACCACCGTGCTGGGGGAGCCGAGGGGTGGTCTCACTCCCTCATTTTGGAGGTTGTAAATGTCTTCCTTTCGAAGACAGAGACTAGGCCCAAGGACGGGTAGCCCTGCCTTCCTAGAGCTTAGTAGAGGCAATGAGATAGATCAGGGACAGAGTGTTCTAGAAAGTGTGGCAAAGAAGGCATGGAAAGAAACACTTTCCCACATTTGGGATTAACTAAGCCTTGCCAAAGGGCTTCAGTTTCTGAATCTGCAAAGTGAGGGTAAGGAGAGGGTGTGTTGTAATGATTCAATGAGGTAATGTTTACAAAGCGCTTAGAACAGCCTTGACACATCATAGGTGTTTGTTAAATTTTTAAAAATATAGTGAAATAAAGTCAACCATCCGCTCTTAACCCCGAGAAAGCCCACTGTGCACTTCTCGCACCGTCTGGGTGGAGGTCAGGGGATGCGGGTGTAGGCAGCAGAAGGGGGTTTCCTTCGAGCGTTGGGGGACATCAGAGGGGCTCCTCCCTAGGCCTGGATCGGTTTGGTTGTGCAGGGCGAGACTGCGTAGGTGGGTGGGCTGGCTGGGCTGTGTCCTGGGGGACCAGACCTGCAGTGGAGGGGGCTTTTATCCTTGGTGCATAAAGGATGGATGAAGTTTGTGGAGCCTGGTGAAGTGCTTTTTTGTGGGGGGATAGTGAGAAGTGTTTGGGGGTGGGAGATCGAATCCCTGGCATATGCAGTGCACCAGGGCAGGGTGGGGCTGGCGGGGCTGGCTTAGTTAAGGGCAGCCGTCTTCTCATTGATCCCTGGAGCCAAGGCAATGAACTGAAAACCGTTCGGGAGGTTGATTTTAGTCTGTGGGATGTTACTATGTATTAGGTCACTCCAATAAATGCCCAATAAAATATTTACTTTCTATTTAAGGCCTACTTTCCCTTCCCAAGAGAAGGAAGAAAAATTGACTGCCCTGCCTCATGGGCAGCCAGTGTGGGGCCCCAGTCGCCAGCCGCAGCCGCCCTGGACAGGTGGAGGCTGCTTAGAAGGGCCACTGAGGTTTTTTTTTTTCCAGAAAGTCTTGCTCCGTCGCCTGGGCTGGAGTATGGTGGCACAATAGTAGCTCACTGCAGCCACAACTCCTGGCCTCAAGTGATTCGCCTGCCTCAAACTCTCCCAAGTAGCTAGGACTACAGGCACGTGCCACTACGCCCTGCTAATTTCCTTTTATTAAAAAATTTTTTTGTAGCGGCAAAGCCTCCCTAAGTTGTCCAGGGTGGTCTTGAACTCCTGACCTCAGGAGATCCTCCTGTGTCAGCCTCCCAGAGTGCTGGGATTACAGGCATGAGCCACACACCTGACCGTGTCACTCAGGTTTTAATTCTCCACTACTGAGAGCTCAGTCCTCACTTTATAGAGAAGATGAACCACAATGAAGGTGAGCATGACACTGGCCACATTCCTAGGGGCATTTTTGTTTAGGAAGAGGGACTCTGTCTGCCTCTCTCTCCGTGCATTTATCTTTTTGTAGCTACCTTCATCCTTCCATGTCCCTGAGCAGTAGGGAGGGTTTGCAGGTCCATGGTCAGGGCAGTTGATTTGCTTTGTGGAGTCTTGTTTGGTTCATCTTCCCGGCACGTGGTGGGTGCTTGGTCAGTGGCAGCTTTGGTAACTGGACCAGGCCCAGATGGGTGGCAGATTTGTTGTGGGTGTTTGAGCTTGTTCCTGACCCGCCCCCCCCAGCCCTGGAAATGAGGTGGTGATTACTCATCTCAAGATATTCATTCACTCACAGATGTTGCCTGAGCACCCAGCATGGGCCAGGCACAGTGTGGATGTGCTCGCACCATCACAAAGTGTTTTCTGATTCCTATGTTAGAATGAGTTTATTTTCTCCACCGGGGCAGTGTTGCAGCTCTGTGCTCCGTGTCTGGCTTTGGGTGTGAGTAGTAGGGTCATGTGCGTGAAAGAGCAGGTGGGGCCTGGGGAGCCGTTGTGTTTAGGAAGGTGTCTGTCGAACAGACGGCTGATCGTCTTTAGGGCGGGTTGGTCATTTCATGGACCAGCAGTTTCTTTGGGCTACTTCATGCCCTGAAAGAAAATCACTTGGAAAGCAAGATTGTCCTTGAAAATGCCCTTGGAAAGCCTCTGGTTGAAATGCAGGGGCATCTCAGCAGGTCAGGGGTCAGAATGTCATATTTCCACATTTGCAAATTCTGGGGAGTGTGCGCAGTGATTAAGTGGCTGATACATGTGGAAAGTGCTCACGTGTTAGCCGTCTTTACCATTATTATTATTAGTGGTGGTGGTAATAGTAGGAGTAGTGGCAACCCCAGTGGTTATGGTGGCGTTAATGTGATTGAGAATGATGAATCCTCCTCTCACCTCTGCCTCTTTAAGCTGCACTCTGTGTTCCAGTTCAGTGTTCAGGCTGCATCTGTCTAGAACCGCAGGCTGGCATGGAGTAGAGTTCTTAGACAGAAAGTTGGAATTACAGGCCTTCCAGGAGCATGGAAAGAGTCCTTTCTGTGCCCCGTTTTGTCAGGAGGGAACAGATAAATGCTAATGTCCCCCCACTGGCCTCCTGTCCTGCCCTGCCCCACCCCACCCCATGGGAAGGCAGATGTGTTTAGCGGCAAGAAGTTGGCAGTGGGCTTGGTGGTTTTCACATCAGTGATTCACGCAGTCCCCAGGGAGGACCTGGTACCTAGAGGGTTCAAGAGCATGGCCTCCGGGGAGGGAGGATCCCCAGGGCACCCCTGGCCGGGAGTCTGTCTCCTGGGGCCCCACCCAGGGTCCTAGTGGAGAAGCTCTAACATCTGTATTTTTAGGCAGTTCCTCCAGGTGGTGGTTAACGCAGCCAGCCCAGAACCTGCCAACAGCACACAGACTGTCTTTCTTTAAAAACAAACCACTCCCCCAACACACACCCACACACTTGAGTCTAGTTATTGAACATTTGGCATGAAAAATGGTTGAAAGAAGATTTTATATAACTTGAATAACCCCCTAAATTGAATGAATAAATTTGAAAATTGAAATGCAGATCTCTGCCCTGCTCAGCGTCATTCTTTGGTTTAGGAGGGATTCTCCACCCTGCAGCGTCACCAGGCACTCCTGGGATGTGAGCGGACACTCCCTGTGTCTGTTAGGAAGGGAGCTCGTCCTGTATTTGGACGGACTTGACATTTAACTCTTGACCAGTGAGCAGCGTGCATTGAGTCAAGGCTGGGCAGACTGGCAGAGCATACCCGTGGAAAAGAAATTGGTTTTACAAATTATATTTTAGTAAAATGTGAACCATTCAGTGAAGCATGCTGTGGAAACCTCTGTGCACAAGTCAAAGATGGATGCTATGGAGTCAATGTCTAACGGTGGCTCGTGCAAGCGTCAGGTGGATCTGGGATGGCACCTCTCCCTTCTGCAGGCAAGTGACATCAACCTTCAAGAGCTGGGCCGAGGCCCCAGTTGTGCCTGTAGCCTGTTTCGTCCTGATGCAAAATATTCTGAAACAGATTGGGAGGCGACACTTTCCATTTTAGAAAAGGAGGTGAACCCGTTTTGCAGCAAAGCCTTTTTATCTTGATGGGTGAATTTATTATTAATTAGTAGATTTCAGCAAGGCTGATAATTTACCTTTTTTTCTGTTTGTAGAAACTCTTTGTCATACACTGGCGTATTTTATTTTTAGTAACAACCCTGTTGTGAGACAGTGAGGCAGTGTGATTATTTCCCACTTGAGGAATCGGCAAGCCATGTGGATGGGCTCACAGTTCATTAATGATGGAACAAGATCCGAACTGCTGCTTCTCCACCAATTCCAAGCTGTCTGGAGAATGTTCAGATAACCCGATTCTAGGGATGAGTGGGTTTGTACAGATTTGAAGGCCAGTAAGGGGCCAGGAAGAATTTGTGGGAGTCCCTCGTGTTGAGGGGTGAGCTTAAAAGGGTGTCCATGGGTGTCCGCAGGGGAAGAAATGATCTAAGGGGCTTCCATTGGCCCCTGGATATGAGATTTGTAACTGGGGTCTTAGGCAGAAAGGGTTTTGCTCGCCTTGGTTTGAGTAACTGCTTTCCCAAGGAGGTTGGTGTGCTCCGGAGTTGGACTCAGAGCCGTTCGCTGTTAGAGAAGTTATGACCTGAAGTTGAGCTGGCCGACTGGCCCAGGACTGGGTGTGGTGGGGCCAGGCGTTAAGGCCTCCGCAGCACCGAGCTTTTCTGTTTGAATATGAGAAGTGGTAGGCTTGGGGCTCTCATGGTTTCTTTTGGGCTGCTTTTGGACTTGGGTTAGCAAAGAAATGAATTTATGGTTTATGGTGTTTATGAAGACTACCATACCTATTTTCATGTAGACATCTTAATAGAGATTAAATACAAAATAAAGCGGAATGCATGAACGGAGATATTCCCATAAGCAATATTGTATTGTTAGGCAGTGCAATTATGTTTTGTACACTTCCCAATTAAGCAGTTATGCATTACTGGGAAAACTACCTTTAAGAGATTTAGAAAAGCTTTGTAATATAGTAAGTCAAATAAAAATAGATGTACAATATTTTAGGCATTGAGTTTAAACATGTTACACGATATGATAAGGTAACTTGACTTGGATTGATTTGCCAGGAATTAATGCAGTGAGCGTGAGGTGAATATGCTTCTGAAAATTATTATGCCTGTTGACCGAAGATGTACTTCAGATAGAGCCCCTACTGTGTGTCAGGAAGAGTAAGGAGGGTGTGCTCTGACGCTCAGCAAAGCAGTAGTGACTAAGTGCTGGGACAGGTGCATAGGTGGGGGTGGGTCATTCCCAGGCTGAGGAGTCAGGGAGGGTGCCCCGTTGCAAGAATTGGAAAAGTGATGAGTCTCTGCGGTGCTGTGGAGATGCAGAGAGGGCCAGAGGGAGGGCGGTGGTGGGCTGCAGATAGAAGGCTGCTGTCTCTACACCTGGTGACTGGGTGGCATCAACCAGGGAGCTGAAGCGAAGGTGGAGGAGCTGCCAGTTTGGGCTGCAGGCTGGCTAGGGCGTGTCTGGGGAGAAGGTGGCACTGAGGAGGCCCCCAGGGTCTGGACAGGGTGGTCGGCTGGTGGTGGTGGCTGCGTTTGCTGAGGTTTGGGTAGGGTAGGAGAAGCAGAGCCTGGTCTAGGACGCCTTGTGTTGTAGGTGTTGTCCTGCAGACAGCTGGGATTTGTGGGTCTGGGCTGGAGGCTCAGATTTGAGGCCATCAACCAAAGCTCATCTGGAATCCCAGGGGTGGGCAGCCTCTGCCCCTCAGGGCACAGCACTCAAGGGAGAGTCCACGGGCCCAGGAAGGCCAGGGGGTGGTAGGTGGGGGTGTTCTGGGTGGGCTGCCCTGCCTAGTTATCCCTAGAACTACGATTGAATGGCCTCAATCACCCAGCCCAGGGTGAATGGCCTCAATCACCCAGCCCAGGGGTGCAGAGTCCCTAAGCCAGGCAGGCCCTAGTGGATTGTTTGGGCTTGGGGAGGGGCCTTGGTGTCCTTACTGGAGACTGGCAGTAAACTCTTCTGGAGGGAGCTGTTGTGTGCCAGGCATCTCTAGGCTATCTCCTGTCTTACAGACAAGGACCGTGAGAGTGAGGAAGGTGCGACATGGGGGTCTGCTCCAGGGCTTGGGGATACATGGTAAGTCACTATTCACACTCACCTCATCTCCACGAAGCCCACGGTTCTGTCTGACTCTGGAAACCCTGGGCACGATCCCACCATGCCCTGCTGCATCCTGCCACCAAGGTGTGGGGCCAAGGGCTATTTTGTCAGCATCACTTTTGCTCTCTGTGCCCACATAGGCCATCTACAGGGGATGGGGGATGGCAGGGGAAGGCTCGGGGTCTTGTCCTGGCTCTGCTCTCAACTTGTGGGCTGCTGGGCCTGCTTTGCCCACCGTGTGGGTCCCTGGGTTCTGTGGATCAGGGCAGTCATGGCGCTGGGAGGTGTCTCTAGGTCAGCAGATGAGACCTGTTTGGCAGGGTGTGGCCTGGGGGGTGGGGGAAGCTCGGAGGGGCTGCAAAGGCCGAAGTTGTGCGACCCCACGCAATGTAGACACTGTCTCACCGTGGCTGTGCCTGCAGGAGCCTGTTCTGTTCCTTGCTTGATAGCAGAGGGGGCACAGGGGCTGGAGGGAGGCTGAGGGGTGTGATAGGCTAACCGTGATGGGTGGGACCCCAAGGTAAGAGCCACAATGGAAAGGTACTCGAAGGGAATTAATCTCTATTTCCTGGCCGCTAAACTAGCTGAGGTAACAAGTGATTTTCCCTGACAAAATCGTTTGAAGTGTAACCGCATTTCAGGAGCCTGTGATGTGCGTTTAACAGAATCCTTCCTGCTGGGAGCTCTTCTGGGTGTTTGTTGCCAGTTTCCGCAGAAGCCCGGTGGGATGGGTGTGTGCAGGGTCCCCCGCCCTCTAGTTGGAAAGGCCTCAGGGGCTGCAGTGGTATTTCACAGTTCACTGCATGGGGAAAGCTGTTATTTATTTTTATTGGTTTTTGAGGGGCATCACGTTTTAAAATTTTTATGTAGATAAAATTTTCTTACAGTAAAACACTCTTTTAGCATGCGGTTCTGCAAGTTTTGAAGATCAAGGCGTAACCACATGGTTGCAGAACAATTCCATCAGCAAAGGAAATTCCCCTGTGCCCCATCCGTACTCCCAGCCCCTGGCCACACTTTTGACAGTCGGAAAGCTGGCCTGGGAGGTTTGTGATCGGTAGATGTTCGTGTGAGGGGCTAGGAATTTCTGCACATTTGTGATATCCAAGGATTGCATGGAGACCATGGGGTGCTCTGGTCACAGGGGCTGGACTTGCCTGGGTGTGCGCCCCCACCTCCCGCAGGAGTACTTGAGACTTCCGGACCTTAGCTCATGCTGGACAGGTTGGACCAAAAGCCAGTCCCTTCAAGTCTGTCTTGGGTGGCTCATTAAACCACCAGCGTCCCCCATAGAGCCCCCACCCTGACAGCAGGCACTTCTGGGCTCACACTCGCAGGCCTTGGTGCATCTAAGGCCATTCTCCCTGGGCCGCCGGGGACACACACACAACAGCTGCCTCTCCACACAGTGTCCCGCCAGCCGCTCTTGGAAGGTGCCTGAGAACAGGTGCCTCTTGGTCTGCCACAGCCGCTGGCTTCAGGTCCAGTGGGACTGTGAGTGACCACCAGGCCACTGGCAGCTTCCTCCTTTCTGCATGGGGAAGTGGCTTTGGAGAGAGCTAGGCGGTGTGCTGCCATACACCGTTCTGTGCTCTTGTGACCTTGGGCGGCCTGGGTTGGTTGGGGGCCCTTTGGTCTCCGCTTGTTTTCCGGAAGGTAGAGGCCAGCCAGGCCAGCCACTGTTTTGTGGTCAAGGAGGGTGGTTTGTGGAAAGCCCAGAGGAACCAGAGAGCTTTTCTGGTGGGGAATGCCGAGCACAGTGCAGCACCAGGGGTAAGCGCCCCACCCTGGAGTCAGAGCCCTGGGTGTGTAAAACGGGACCCTAGTTCCTCTGCCACAGGGGAGGTGTTTAATGGGGAGGTGCCGGATGCTCTTGGCCCAGAGCAGGTGCTCGCAAGTAGTCCCAGTTGCACTCTGCGTCTTAAGCTGCAATTGACTCGCTTTCTTCAGTTTTTAATATTCTCTTATTTCCGTTCAGTTGGGGGAAACTTCGTGAAATGAGTCTTGGGATCTTTTCAGTTGTTAACTGGGGATCACTGCATTTATTAATGTTCTGGCTGTTTCCAGGAATGTCCTTCCAGTGCTCATTATTTGTCCCCCTTCTTATGAGTCAGGCGCCTGCGCAGGTGGAAGCCTTAATCACGTTGATTGGCCGGCCCTGACTGGCGCCCGGTGATCAGGGTGCATCGCGTGCATTTGCTGTACGAGAAAGCCTTTTGAAGTCTGTGAGCCCAGACTAAACGTGACCTTGCTCCCTGGCCTGAGATGAATGTCTGAGCATCCTTGGCTTCTCTGGGGTGGTCTGAACTGCCAGGCAGCGCGTATGGTGGAGACACAGAGCACGGGACAGAGCTTACCGGATTTTGGGGGGCTTCCTGGTGTGAGCAGACTTGGAAGCTTGGGGTTAGTAGCTGCAAGGTGGCACCTTAGAGTGTCCTTGGAAGGGTTCACGGGCAGTGGGGACAAGGGCTGATGGAAGTGGCATGCTGGACCCTGAGCAGAAACCGCGAATGCGTGTGGCTGCCAGTCTCCTTTCAGGCAGTTCTTGGGGTGAGCATTTCCGTGGCCGTGGGAGGACACGGCAGGCCCTGCCCACGAGAGGTTCTGGGGCTCAGCCAGCAAAGCCGCTACCGCGACAGTAGTTCCCACTGTCATCCTCAGCTAGCCAAAAAGTTTGCCTGCGTGCTGGAATTTATTATGGGAAAAGTTGAATGCTGGATTTTATTTAAACGTAAGGGACTTTCGGAGGCGATGGATATGTTTATTATCTTGATTGTGGTGATGGTTTCATGAGTGTGTACGTTTGTCCAAACCTGTGTGCATGAGCTATATGCGCGGTGTTTTTGTATATCAACTGTGCCTCCACAAAGCTGTTTAAAAAATAAATCCAAGGGAGGAAAGTGCTTTAGTGTCTTGAAAGGCATCCATAAGCATATTAAGTACTTCCCTCCCTAACAATGAGAGCAATCTGTGGGCTGTTTCAGGCGGTCACAAGGTCAGCTGCAGCCCCTTCTTTGTGTGGTGTGCAGCTGTGAGCACAGTAGGGCGGGGTCCAGCCAGCCGCAGGGCCCGGTGGTGTCCCAGACAGTGGGGGGCCTTCCCAGTACCCTCCCTGGGTTCCACCCCTACCTCCACACTTTGGGTGGGGAAGTCGCTTCCCCTGGGTGGATCCTAAAATTCCAGCTGACTTCTTGGAAGTGAGTTGACAACCCCTCAGCTGTGCGTGTTCTGGTGAGGTGAGTAGCTTGCTATCAGGTGCCCAGTCTCTAGAAAAACAAGGAAAAGTCTCGCTGTGTATGTTATGAAATCACTGTTTGAAAGGGAGCCACTTAAGACTCTGCCTTCATTCAGGAATACTAGAAATACATTAATTTGGCAGAACAGTAATGATAGGGCTACTATTTGAGTGCCAGGAATGTGCCAAGCAAGGGAAAACGGAAATGCACTTGGTGGATCCGCGGTACTGTGGCTAATGGGCCTCTCCCAGTTGGGGGCACTACGGCAGTGTTGGCTCGGGAAGCTCAGCTACTTGCACAGGGACGCACGGCTCTGGGATGACCGCTGCTGCAGGAGAACCTCAGTGGGACTCAAATCAGAAGCTGTTTGCTTTGCACAGCTAATCGGCTGTGTGGAGAGGTGGACGGCACCAGTACGTTAGGATTTCTTAAGTTGGCATCTCCTACCCAGGAATCAAGGTTGCAGGGTGAAGTTACAAGGCTCTGGAAGCCAACGGGCAATTCAGGCAATTCTGGCCTGGTCTTGGCTGGAAAACTTACATTTTTGTTTTACATTTGGGTAGTGGTTTGGTGGTCTAAATTTTTTTTTTTTAGCCTTTTGGTTTGGAGAAATTTCCCCTTTGGTTATGTTAATTGTCCTTTCCTGATATGTAAATTGATTACCGCGGGCTCTTTCCAGTCTTGCACGTTTGATTATCCACAAGCCTCCTTCTGCCTCTTGTTTCTACTTATGTTTAGCACAGTCCTTGAAACCTCAGTTTGAGACTGTCCATCTTCTGCTGTTTCTGATCTGCCGAAGGTCATTTTCATCAGCCCCATCAAGTGATGCGTTTCAAGTAAAACGAAACGTTTCAAACAGTTTCCAACAGTTGCCTTTCAGGTGTAGGGAAAGGACCTGCTGCCGGGGGCCTGGGTCGACGCGGGATGGTCTCAAAGTACCGAGCTTTGCCCTTTGACCTGGTCAGCTCGAGCAGGAGTGGAGTGAACTTGACCGGAAGCTCCAGCAACACTGAGATTATAAGGGATTGAGGTGAACGGAGGCTCTGGCATCAACACCAGCCTAGCCCAGGTAGGAGGAGGAGCTATCCCGAAGGTATTTGCCCAGGGCTTTGAGAGTAGTTTGCTCCAGATGAAATTAATGCTGTGGTTGTTTCTAAGAGCATCCCTGGCTTGCTCGCTCTTTTTTTTGCCCTGGCTCTATTTTTGAAGCTGATAGCCAACGTGGGTATTTTTTAGTTTGAGTAGCATGGCTGGTTTTGGGGGTGCAGAGGTATCCCTTTCGTGGTCCCCTGGGGTGTCCTCTGCGTCTGAATCTTCTCAGAGGCCACATGAGCCAGCAGCCCCCGGACTCCGGATGTTTTCTGAGCCTTCCCTCGATAAGAATAAAAACATTTTTGGTGCTTGATTTGATTTGTTTGCTAGAAGATTAGTACAAAAGCAGGAAGGAACAAGAATGTGGTGGAGGTGATTGCTAGAGGCTAGCAGTTATTTATGGATTTTTGCTGACAGTCCTTGTTTAAAGGAATTCCTTGTGAGATTTATGAAGCCTTTCCAATTTATTGTCTTTCCAAGTAAAGTAAGCAAATAAATAAGTTATTCTATTTTATTACAAACACAGCCAATGTAAAATTAAAAATAAGAGGAAATGGGGCTCCATTTTTCCAGCCGAGTGTGTTTTAGGAATTTGGAAAGCATCTTGGAAAGGTTTTTGTTTGGTTTTTGGCTCAAGCACATTGTGCATTTAAAAGATAAAGTCTGACCCTTGATGTTATGTGTGCAGGTCACCCTCCTTGAAGGGAGCCGGCTGCAGCCCTGGCAGGACTGACGACAGTGGGGACAGAAGTCCTGGGATGTTGAGGACCAGCCCAGTGTAGTCACCAGGGATTCATAGGCCCCTTGGGAAACGTGGCTGAGGGGTTCCTGGGACTCTGCTCTGGGTTTGGTCGCAGCCACTGTGCCCAGAAGGGACGCTGTCTTCCTAGGCCCATGTGCTGGCCTTGTGTAAAAAACAATACCCATTCTGATCAAATTAACTTGTTCCCCTGCATTCTTCCTATCTTCTTGATTTCTTTGTCCCTTTATCTTTTTAAATCCCTTCTCTGAAGTTGTTGGTGCTTTCGATATCTTGGTGAATTGTGATCTCTGTGACACAGGTGTGTGAATATCCAGGTGGGAAATTTGATTTTTTGGTAAAGAATCAGCAGGAATTTGAGACCTTATAATAAGGATCATCTTGTTTCCTGGCGGTGATGTCAGTACTAAAGGTTCGGATAGGGTGAGTGTGGTGACCCTTCTCTTCCTAACCGAGCTCTGCCAGCCTGGAGCCCAGGGCAGCTCCTGGCTCTTTCATGGTCATGGACAGCACCTTCAGGGAACATCCTCTTGCCATTTTGGGAGAATGTGTTTTATACATCTCTGCCCCTAGCTGTCCCTTGACTGGCAAAGCTATTTTGGGGGGATTAATAGTCAGTGTTTTGGATGGTTCGTGTTGTAGGTACACACTGAGGATTAAGTGAGTTGTGTTCTCTGCAGGGATTTGTTCTAGGAGCAAATAAGACCTAAGCAGGGGAGACTTAGAAGGTGCTAAGGGCATAATTCCTGCAAGAATGGGCTCCATGGGGTTTGTTTTCTTGCCTGCCGACTTCTTGCCTTGTCCCAAGCTGACAAGCATGCTAAAGAGGTGGGCCTTTCCTCAACTCAGGGCTAATGGGCCATGGGGGGGTGGCAGAACAGCCGTGCGGGGCAGCGGGGTGACTTGAACATGCCTTACGTGGTCCAGAATGCAAGGAGCTGGCCACCCAGCCAGAGAGCTGTGGGTTGGGCGTGCGGCCGTGGAGGTCCCAGGGAACACCCCAGGGGGCCAGGGAACACCTCTAGAAGGAGGTGGACTGAGTTGTGAGCTCCAGGGGATGGGTCCACCTGCTTCCCTCCAGCCCTGTCCTCCTCATTCCTGTCTGGACCTGGGGAGCTTCGGGTAAAGGTCTCAGCCTAGCCTCAGGTTGAGTCAGTGGTCTATGGTGGGGCCTTCAGTAATTTAAAAGCTCCCAGGTGATTCCAGTGGACAACCGGGTAGGGAACAACCAGCTGGCACCCCTCAGCTGAGGCCACGTGCCCATCCCACCGTGGGCTGACGCCACAGCCCAGAGAATCAGGCAAACGCTGACTTCCCACCCCACAGACTGGGAGCAGGAGCGGGTGCAGAGGACAGGAGGCCGCCCTGGGAGACCCAGCGCCTCGCCTCAAACACGCACCTGACAGGACAGAAGTGCCCCCACTGTGGGGCCAGGTGGGAGAGCAGCACCAGGGCCACGTGGTGAGGTCGCCCAGAGTGGCGCACTGAGGAGCGTCCCATCAACAGGTGAGGGTCAGGTTTCACAGCTGTTTGATTTCGTCAGAAATATTAAGTGGAATTAGCTTTGTAGGACCCAGGGCCTCTTGGGGGCGGAGGGGTTGGCTGGGTCCCTTCCACTTCAGGGCTCTGCCCGTAAGAAGAGGAGAGCTGGGAGCGCTGGAATCTTCCTGCCTTGGCCGGTGTGTAGCTCGGAGCAGGAAGCAAAGCTGGAGGGCTGGGCTCAGGCCTGCGCTCCTCCTGGGGTTCCCTGCCTGGGTGGGGGCCTCAGCCCCAGCAACCACACCGGGTCCAGGGGGCTGAGTAGGGAGGATCAGATGTCACTTTTGTAGGCAAAGAATCCTGCTTTCCACAGTGTCTCCAAGGAGTCCCAGAGCTTGCCTTGCTCAGAGCCCTGGGGTGGGAACCCTCGGCCCTCAAAGGCTGAGGGGTGTTTTATGGATAGGAGGGGAAAGGACACGGCAGGCTCTCGGGAATAAAGGAAGCCCTGGAGGAGTTGATGGGAGTTGTCTTGTTTATGAGTGGTTGAGCTTTTGTGGCAGGTGGGATTGGGAGCTTGGTTTCTCCCCAGGGGTGTTCCTAGGTGGGAGGAAGTAGACACCTAGCAGTGATGTCTGGACCAAGGGAAGGCTCCACTCTAGCTGCTGCTATCTGGCTGCTGCTTATGGACAGGGAAGGATTTGAGGTTCTGAAGATAAAATAAGATCCCGGGTGATTGGCTGTTGGTACGAACTTGGGGTTTGCTAAGGTTGAGGGCTGGGGGAGCTGACTGGCTGGCTGGGCTGAGGGCTTGGTGGAGCGAGGAGAGCTGTACCCACCTTGGTTTCTAGTTTGGGAAGGGGAACGAGGAGGGCAAAGTTTGGAGGAAGCCCCAGCCCCACTCATCTGGTCCTAGTGACAGGTTCCCTTCCTTGAGCAGCTGCAGAGGTGGCACCTAGACTGCTGGGTGCTCCTCATCCTCCTGGGCTGGGCGCCTGGGGCAGGAGAGGGGCGGGGTGGCAGGAGAGGGGCGGGCTTGCCGGCATGGTTCTCCAGCCTTTGTGGGCTTTGGTCCGTCCTGCCTGCAGGGCTCTCTTCCCTCATAGAGGGGTCTCCAGCAGTTAATGGGACCAGTAGGATTATGGCGCCTGCCTGGGATTCAGAACTAGAACTGTGCTGTGAGGGCCCCTCTGCCCCCTGGGTAAAGGGAGGGCAGGAAGCAGAGGGTCCCAAGTTCCCCACCAGGGGGCTTCTGCTGATTTTCTCCTGCCATGTTGTCTCTGCTGAACAGGTTGTAGGCGGACTTTTGGGCACGCTGGAGTTGGCCCAGGTTTGAATCTGCATTTCTGGCTGTGGACTCTGGCATGAGGCCCTCAGCCTCAGTCTCTCCACCTGTGAGTTGGGAATGAAAACAGAATTACTTGATGGGGTGGGTGTTGGTCATGGGTTGGTTAAAGGCCGTTTATACGGGGTCATTGGCACACCTTAATTCCTGCATCCTAAGCACAAGAAATAGCCGAGGCTCCGGAGGCTCCCGGACACGTCTTTTGAATGTTTGCATTTGTTCCTTCTGAACATGTGCTTTTAAATCTGAACTGTAGTTTTTTGTTTCTTGCTTAATACCATACCTGTGAAGTCTTAAATGCCTTTATGTGCATTTCTTTTTAGAAGCAAACTTTATCCGTCATGCAAAAACTGCTCCAGTCTTGGAGCCCATGGCCAGGAGGTGCCTGCCAGAAACATGGGATTCAGTTACTCACGTGCTGATTCCCACACATGGGGCCTGGTAGGAATGAGGCACTTGCTGTCCCCAAGGAGCTCACAGCTTATAGGAGAGATGATCTACTTCTGTTTTAGGGAAATTATTAGGCTTCGGGATTGTTGCTAAAAATGACTCTGATTAAATTTGTTCATGTTGGTTTGTTATTTCCAAGGCAAAAAACTGTCATTTCAAAAGACGTTCAGTCTTTTCATTGTGATTTAGGGTCGACTGTTGTGTTTAAATGTGTTCTAATTACACCCTCCAAAGGTCTCTGTTTTCAGATGGAGAAAACAAAGGCTGAGAATAAATGACCTCTTGGAAGAGGAGGCCCTGCCCACTTTCCTGTTCTGCGAGTATCTTACTGGGGCATGAATGGGTGTCCCTTTCCTTGGGTTTGGAGTATCTGGCCTGATCATTTCATGCTTGGGTTTACTCCTACTTTGTTAAATTGTTTGAGATTTTTAACTTGGGTGGTACCACTTTCAGAGTGGTGATGGGATTGAAACACAGATTAGGGGACCCTGGAGGCATCTGGGCCTGCCTCGGCTCCTCCCGCCACCCCTAGCTCCTTCCCAGCATTCAGCACTTGACGCTGAAACTGCCGAGATGGATGGTCCAGGCAAGAGATTGACAGAAATCTACATGTCATGCTCTGTGGGTGCTCACTCATCTGCTGTATCCACACACCAGACACGTGGCGTCAGAACGTGCCTGGCAGTTTGAGCGGGATTGAGGAGTCCCAGAGCTCTCCTTGCTGCTTTGCCCACAGTCAGAGCTTTCTATGGCAAGCAAGTCCAGGGCCAAGTTTGGATAGATACGTGGGCCATACCCTTCGAACTGAGTCATCTGTTTGGATTTCTCTCTTCCTGTAATATCTGTGACTTGTTGAAGAGTTCGTTTCCTGGGGCTGTTGTTCTGAGCATCGTTTTGCACCCTACCCATTAAAATTTTTATAGTGTTTGCTTGATTTGTGTTTATTGAAACTAAATTTGTTAGAATGATGTGAAAATAGCGCTCAACTGTTTACCAAATCGGATTCTTGTTTTTGATAGCACATCATCTGTGCTCTCACTTGAATGTCACGGAATTTGTTGGGAAAGTGTTATGCAGATGAAAACCCATACTTTAGTGGGGTTTTTATTCAAATGAGTTTATAAGAATATTATATATCTAAGGTGCCTGATTTGCCATTTGAATCAGAATCTGTATGGATGTGAGAATATTGGGGCTTGGCTTGGTCTTTGAGAGTGTTTGGATGTGCTGGGAGACAGCTGTTGGGGATCCTGACCCTCTTCCAGCTGCTGAGTCAGAGGCTGGTTGGAAACCCCCCTTCTCTCCCAACTCTGCCCCTCACCAGCTGTCCACTGCTGGTAAGCCACCCGACCTTGAGAGCGCCAGGTCTGTCCGTATCTCTGAAGTGGTGATTCCTGTGTTTCTCACGAGGTTATACTGGAAGACTTCATTGAAAGTACTGTGTTTCATTGGTTTTCAACATTTTAGCATCGCAAGAATCAAGTCGTGTCATAAAATTGATCGTATGCCATAGTTTAATTGACAGCATTTTTTTTCTTAGTGGTTTGTAATATGATACTGGTCTCAGGTTTGATGGTATCTTAGACATGTTGGACATGAAAGTGTTTTGCAAACTAAAGTTTTAGAGTTCAGCATTTTCCAACAAAAGGACAGTTGCTCAACTTTTTAATTGGTCAGTAAAATTCCAGTTGTGATCAGAGAATTTAACACATGCGTTTCTAGAGTTGTTGGCCTCTCTTTTCTGATTTGGTTCAGTGGTCACATAACCCAGGATTCTTGTGCTCGGAGACCTAGGGTGCTGTGAGTCCTTCCGAAATAAGCCTGGCCTAAGATGGAGACAGAGGTGAGTGTGGTGGAGGTGACCAGACGTCCACCCAGGTCCGGGCTTCCCTTCTGTTCGTGGGGACTTATATATTGCTAGAGTGGCTGCTCAGCCACCACCCCAAGCAACTGTCAGAGGCCTCATGACAGCTCCCGCCAGTGGAAAGTGGGTGGGAATATGTGTCACTTCCTAGCAGAAGTAATTAAGAAACAAGTGTGCTTTGCCCGCCAGTTTTTCTTCTCTTGACTGTCAGCTGGATGTGGAAAATCCAGCAGAAAATGCCTATGTGCTGGGCGTCCTGGGTCCCTGAATCATTTGTGGAGTAGAGTTGCCCACACATGAGGAAAATAGCCTGATCTTTTTGTGATACAGAAATTAACTTCAGTTGTGTTGAACCATTACACAATTTTAGCTGTGTTAAAGCAGTTAGTGTTAGAATAGCTGATAGAATGCGTTTGGGTAGTTGGTTAACGAAATAGCCCCAGCCAGTTCCCGCCCCTCTCCTGGTCTCATACTCTGCTTGGTTAAAAGGCGGCACCTTCTTCCGTTCACCAGCCTCTGCCTCGTGGCTTTCATGTCTTCATTCGTTCGTGTCCGTTTATTCACTGGGTCCTCTAGATTCTGTCCCCTCCTTTTGTCCCTTGTTTGAGGGGGTTCACAGCTACCAAATGACACTTTGAGGTCAGCTAAGTGGCCCTGAAAGTCCTTTGGATGACTTCGGAGACATATAGAAGCAAGCCTTGGGTTGTAAAATTGTAGCAGCCATGATCTGGCGTGGTGTGGTAGCCATGAAAACGCTCCTCTCTGATCTACTTCTGGGAATGTCATTGGTGGCCCCAGCTGCTGCATTCTGAATCCTGGAATCCTCCACTGCGCGTTCGCCGACAGTCTGTGCTCCCACGGGCTGCTACGGGCCAGGGATGGCAGGTGAAGATTCCTCCTACCCAGACTCCTTCCTTCCCTGCCACCTCTGCAGATGGGACTTCATCTGCATCTGTGGTCAGACCTGCATCTGCCTCTGGCTCCCCAAGAAGTCTCTCCCAGAGCTGATGTGGTCTTGGCCTCTGTTTCTGGAGGACCTGAACTAACACACGTTGTGTTTAAAATAAAGTGGGAGGCCTGGCACAGTGGCTCACGCCTGTAATCCTAGCACTCTGGGAGGCCGAGGTGGGCGGATCGCTCAAGGTCAGGAGTTCAAGACCAGCCTGAGAAAGAGCGAGACCCCGTCTCTACTATAAATAGAAAGAAATTAATTGGCCAACTAAAAATATATAGAAAAAATTATGCGGGCATGGTGGCACATGCCTGTAGTCCTAGCTACTTGGGAGGCTGAGGCAAAAGGATCGCTTGAGCCCAGGAGTTTGAGGTTGCTGTGAGCTAGGCTGATGCCAGGGCACTCTACAGCCTGGGCAACAGAGTGAGACTCTGTCTCAAAAAAAAAAAAGAAAAGAAAACCACCACAGCCAGGTGTAGTGGCTCACTCATGCCTATAATCCCAGCACTGTGGGAGGCCAAGGCAGGAGGATTCCCTTGAGGTCAGGAGTGTGAGACCAGCCTGGGCAATACAGGGAGACTCTGATTCTAACCAAAAACTAAGAAAAATTAGCAGGGCATGATAGCACGTGCCTATAGTCCTAGCTACTCAGAGGCTGAGACAGGAGGACTGCTGGAGCCCGGAAGTTCAAGGCTGCAGTGAGCTATGATTGTGCTACCACCTGGGGTGACAGAGCAAGACAGACAGAGGGAGGGAGGAATGGAGAACAGGAGGGAGAGACGGAGGAAAGGAAAGAAGGGAAAAGGAAAGAGGGGAGGGGAGAGAAAGAGAGAGAGCAAAAGACAGAAAGAAAAGAAAAAAGAAAGAAAACCATCAAATGGCAAAGATAAACAATAAGAGATTAAAAGAAACAAATGATATGCAAAAAATCAGAAAACAATTAACAAAATGACATGAGTAAGTCCTTACCTATCAATAATAAACTTGAATGTAGACAAATTCCCCAATTAAAAGATATAGACTAAGTAAATGGATTACAAAAAAAACAAACAAAAAAACCCAAGACCGAACTATATGATGCCTAAAAGAACATACTTCATCAGTAAAGACACTCATAGACTGCAAGTGAAGGAATGGAAAAAAATATTCCACACAAACAGAAACCAAAAATGAAGAGAAGTATCTATACTTATATCAGATAAAATAAACTTTAAGTCAAAAATTGTACAAAGAAACACAGTTAAATAATGATAAAGGGAATCAATTCAGGAAGAGAATGTAACAGTTGTAAATACATATGCACCAACATCAGACTACCCATATATATACAGCAAATATTATTAGATCTAAAGGAAGAGATAAACCCCAGTACAATAATAGTTGGGGACATCAATGTCACACTCTCAACACTGGACAGATCATCTAGACAGAAAATCAACAAAGAAGTATTGGAGTAAAACTGCACTAACCTAACAGATATTTACAGAAATTTCACCCAATAGCCGCAGAATACACATTCTTCTCATCAGCACATAGAACATTTTTCAGACAGAACATGTTAGGCCACAAAACAAGTTTCAACATATTTAAGAAATCATATCAAATATCTTTTCTGACCACAAAAGAATAAAACTGGAAATCAATAACAAGAGGAACTCTGGAAATTGTGCAAATATATGAAATTAACATGCTTCTGAACAACGAACGGGTCAAAGAAGAAATTAAGAAGGAAATTTTAAAATGTCTTACAACAAATGAAAATAGAAACACAACATACCAACATACCAAAAAAACCTATGGATACTGTAAGCGCAGTACTAACAATAAATGTCTATGTCACAAACAATCTAATCACACTCCTCAAGGCACTAAAAAGTTATAAACAAACCAAACCCAAATTTGGTAGAAAGAAATAAACAATAAAGATCACAGAAGAAATAAACAAAATAGAGACTATGAAACACCACAAAAGATCACAACAACAAAAAGTTCGTTTTTTTAAAAAGAAAAACAAAGGTGACAAACCATTAGCTAGACTGACTATGAAAAGGACAGAGAAGATGCAAATAAAATCCAAAATGAAAATGAAGACACTAAAACTGATGCCATGGAAATATAATGGCTCATTAAAGACCATTATGAACAACTCTACACCAACAAATTGAAAAACTGAAAGGAAATGGATAAATTCTTGAACACATACAACCCACCAAGACTGAGGCAGGAAGAAATAGAAAATCTGAACAGAGGAATAACGAGTAGGAACAAAACTGAATCAGTAATAAAGTTTCCCAACAAAGAAAAGCCCCAGACCACAGGGCTTCACTGCTGAATTTTAGCAAACTCTCTTTTTTTTTTTGAGACAAGAATCTTGCTCTGTTGCAGGGGCTAGAGTGCTGTGGCGTCAGGGTAGCTCAGAGCAACCTTAAACTTCTTGGCTTTTAAAGAACTAACATCAATTTTTCTCAAACTGTTCCAGAAAATTGAAGCGGGAACAGTTTGCCTAAACTCATTGTACAACATGATCAAGTGGGATTCGTCACATGGATGAATAGATGGTTAAACACATGCAAATCAATAAATGTGATACACCACATCGACAGAACGAAGGACAAAAACCATATGATAATCTCTATAGATACAGAAAAAGCTTTTGATAAAATTCAACATCCCTTCATGATAAAAACTCTCCACAAATTAGGTATAGAGGGAACATACCTCAACGCAATAAAAGTCATATATGACAAATCCACAGCTAACATCATACTAAATGGAGA
>CAUYMX010021663.1:0-42139 GCA_963573855.1 Lepilemur septentrionalis
CCCCCTGCATGTGCAGACACCGCCATGGCTCCAAATCTCCAGGTTCCAGGACAAGCGTGGGGCACCTGCACAGAGCAGAGGCATGGGGCACTTGCACACTTTGGGGTCTGCAGAGGCCTCTTATGCCTCACAACACTCCCAGCCTGACAGGAGGGCAGGGAGGTGGGTGCATGGATGCTTCCGGCTGGCCCTCTCTTCTTACCAAAGTTTTTCCAGCCTGAGCACCACGAATGGTGACATGGCAATGACAGTGAATGGTGAGACACACCATGAATGGGTGACAGAGGGGAACAGACGCATCCCAATCCCAGGCAGACAGAACATTCCTGAGAATGCCGGCAGATGCCTCTCCATTCATTATTTCCCATGAGTAAAAGCAGGGAAAAAATAACCATCCTACCCTCAAGGAGATCAGTGTCTAGGAGAAAAAAAAAAATACAAATAGAAGATTACAAAAGTGTAATTAACCCTAGGGTGGGAGAGTCCAGGCTGTCACAGGAGAAACAGGAGGAGCAAAAGGCATCAGAGAAGGGGAATTGGGGTGGCTTCCCAGAACTCAGGACCTCGAAGGCCAGATCTAAGTGCACAGGGGTGGGAGAGACTGGACACTCCAGGCAAAGACATTGGCAAGTGCAAAGGCTGAGGCAGAGAGAGGAGGAGCGAGGGGCTGGTGGACCAGAGCAGAAAAGATGAGAAGCAATAGATCAGGCTCCTGTCAGGCCACAGCCAGGGGGTGCAGGCTGCAGTGTTGGCACCTGATCTGGTGGCTTTGCAGTGACACTGAAAGGTGTTAGGCAGGGCTGTGACAAGCCCAGGTATGTGTCTAAGATTGATGCCACTGATGTGACATGATGTCTGGGAATTGCAAAATATAAAAATGTGCTACCCAAGCAAACTATAAAAACAAAAAGGAGGATTGAGGGGGAAATGGTGAAGTGTCGGTAATGGTTGCAGGGCAGGTGCTGGCTGTGTGGGAGTTCATGATGTGATTCATTGTACTTCTGTGTATGTTTAAGTTTTCCACAGTAGAAATATTTTTAGTAACATGAATTATAAAAAATAAGACCTGAGGAGATTCTATTAAATTCATGTAATTTTTTTTTAAGAGTTAAACAGCCTAATTCAGTAGCCAAAAATAAACGGGAGAGTGTTCGGATATTTTTCCGTAGATTTAAAAAATATCACTGTGTGCAGGGTGGACAGTAAATTGGAAGGAAGGAGAGGAGAGACAGATGCCATTCGGAGGCCACCGCGGGGACTCGGGTGAGGGATGGCCATGGCTGGCACCGACACAGTGGCGCAGGGGATGAAGGGACGGATTCAAAATGTTCGGCAGGTGAAATGACAGTCAGTCGCTCTCTCTGTAGAGATTTAGGGCCACCCACTCCGCTAGGGACTGTGGAAGAATGAAAAGGCAGCATCGTGAGATAAGACATCAGCTCGGCTGTCTGTGACAGTAATAAGATGAAATAAGCCACAAGGATAAAAACAGTTTTGAAAAGAAGTAAAAAAGCAAAAAAGCCATAAGTAAACATTAGCTTAAAACATGCTGGAATGAAAACCAGTAAAATCAAAAAATCCTAGAAAGTAAATTTGATGAGTTGAACAGTGCACTTAAAATGTTAGAATCGTAAAAGGTAGCCGAGGTAAAATAAACACTAAGATCGCATCATAAAAGACAGATAATACAATAAAAACTACAGATAAAAAGGAAAAAGTAAGTAATATTAGCTAATGGAACATATTAAAAAGATTAAATAGTGAAATAAAATCATTTAGGATGCATAAATTTTGCTAAAAGCACATTCTCACCAGAGGGTAATAGCAGAAATTCGACACAGAAGCCAGCACAGAGGCGAGCTGCCCGGGCCATCTTGTCAACCTCACCTCCTTGTCACTACCGTGAAGCACTCTGTGCCCAGTCAGGACTTGGCAGTGCCCAAATCTACCACATTTTCCTTAAAGGATACTGCCGAAGGGGAGTGGGGATTATACCACACAATCCACAGAATTCTCACAAAAATCCTCTTTGGCCATCTGTCCCTCTCCTCAAAGCCTCCCACTCACAGCAGCTGCCAAACACCTCTCCTCTCATCTGCCCTCCCTGCTCTGTTCGCCATTTCCACGCTCTGAGGGGAGACACCCCTGGCCACACCCGTCCTGGAGGGGCACAGCCCATCCTGAGCCTCCTGAATTCTCGTCTTGCTAAAAGCACTTCCTGGAATGGAAGGAATGAAATTCTCCACCTCATTACATGTGTACACACGCCAGGCTTCACTCAAGACTGGGTCTAAAGTGTCTCAGGGCCAGCACATAGTCAGTGTTCAGTTACCTTCTGTTGAAGGTAAAGAAATGAAAGAGAATAAATGTGTAGCCTTCAAGCTGAGATGGGCGAAACTCAATTATGCAACAAAGCTGAATCCCAGGCAGAGGGTCCCAGCTTCACACCCATCTCTAATTAGAGACCCCTGGGGCTCTTATCTTTCACAGGGACACTTCCAGCTCCTCCCAAAGGCACATTAGGTACCAGCTGAAATGCTCTCACAGGGGTCCGCAGCAACAAGGCAAGAAAGTAACTAGCAGTGCTGCTATGGGTTCCAGGGGAGTGATCAAAGATGGCTTGATTGTGGAGGGGGATCGAGCCAAGGCTTGGAAGATGGTTGGGCTGTGTCAGGAGAACAGGGCAGGACTCCTGGGAAGGGGGCGGGATATGAGTTCACATGACAGAGACAATTTCAGCCCTCCACCCCAAAAGCTGCCCATTCACCCAGGTTCCTGGCAGAAAGCTAGCCAGAGAGTCCTGCAGGGTGGAGCAAGTCCCCAAACTCAACAGGGGAAGCTTCGCAGGAGCTGCTGGAATGCCATAGGCAGGGCTGCTGATCTTCAGAGAAATCACACCTTCCTTTACCATGCAGAAATCCACTACTGGTCTTTCAGCACACCCTGTAGCACCCAGCACCGGGGACAGCCACCACATTTGCATTTTGGACAACCATAAGTGTGAGAAGCCATCACACTCTATTCCCTGAAAGAACGCAGCAATTCCAGCTGCCTCTTCCATAAGGCGCTTCCCCTGAAGTTTAAATAGACAATGACAGGTTGCAGCATTATCTTCCTTTGCAAGAATTTCCCTAACCTCTTGTATGAGCTGGTTTTCAGTTCTCACAGCCATTTGGATTATGTAAATTGTTACACATACTTATTACCACCAGGACAATTGCTGGCTTTTTATTTTTTCAATTCCAGAGAGAGTAGGAAGTGTCTAAACTTTAGAGAAGCCTTGGAGGGAGTGGGGGAAGGGTGGTCTTACTCTGTTCAGGCTGCTATAATAGAATACCATAGACTGGGTGCCTTATAGGCAACAAAAATGTGTTTCTCACAGTTCTGGAGGCTGGGAATCCCAGATCAAGGCATCACCAGATTCAATGACTGGTGAGGCCTCACATCCTCATTTATAGTGACCTTTCTCTGTGTCCTCACATGATAGGCCAGGAAACACTCTGGGGCCTCTTTCATAAGGGCAGGACCCCATTCATGAGGGCTCTGCCCTTGACCTCCCATCTCCCCAAAGCCCCCCCTCCAAATATCATCACATTGGGGATTAGGTTTCAACAAATGCATTTTGAGGGGACACAGCATTCATCCTATAGCAAGGGGTTCACCATCTCTACAGCCTTTCATTCATCTTGAAGAAGGTGCTAGCTAGACTGAAATTTTCCCCATCTGCTCCAACTGAGACAATAAAGCAGATAACAGATAGCAAAGTGAGCAGGGAACAGCCTCCAACGCAGAATGCACAGGAAATGGTTGGGAACCAGCTTTGCAACTCTTGAGCTCCTCACCCAGCAGCCTTTATATGCTTCAGGAATATAAAATTTCAGGAAAGCAGAGGAAAGAGGAATTTGCTATGAAGCAATTGCTTTGAAGAGAACTATTTAGATACTGTGAGTCTTCCCTTAGCCCTGCTGTGTAGAGGGAGGAGGACTTGCTTTCTGTCACCTTGAACCTAGAGAGGCTGCTTTCACCAACCCATTCAAAGAGCATGAGGAATGCGGCCGTAGTTAGGGGACACCATGCCCTGCACGGAAAACTGAGCAGCACGTGGCAGTAGGAGGAAGCACACAGCTGGGATTTGCCCGCACCTCCAGGGGTTACTGGGACAAGATGCAGACCTCAAGGGAAAGCCAGGCTGGATTCTTTCTAAATCCTGCCCAGGAGGGTGTGGAGGGTGTGAGACGATTTTTGGAGGAATGTCCGAGAGCAGGGGTGAGGGCAGCATGGAGGGAGGACTCGCTTAGCCTGCATCAAGGGAGAGTCAGAGGGGTTCCCGGGCAGGGGGGTTCCCTACAAGCTCACCAGAGCATCCACAGAGAAAGAGTCAGCTAGAACTATCTGCCAGGCTTGGGAGCGTGATACAGATGGCAGCTAAAGGACAAGTTTTCTTGTCCCTCCTGCTCTTCCTCCCTCCCACCCTCCTCCTCCAGAGATTGGGAACAGCAGGTATAGGGTACTGACAGAAAAGCAAGAAGGACATGGTTGTTTTCTAGCAAGGGGTCAGCCTCAGTGGGGTCCAGCTGCAGAAGATGCACAATCTCATGTCAATTGTGTTCGGAGACTTGATCATGGTTGGGGTCCAAATATTCTAATTTCTGAACTACGTTTGCAACTACAATAGCATAACCATTGAATTGTCTGCTGCCTAAGAATGAGTAGCAAAGCCATGGACCTGCCCACATTTGTATCATAGGCAAGGGAAATTCACTCCCCACCCACCCCCACAGTGAAATTTAAAGGCCAAGGAGAAATAAAAATAATCCCCGAAGTCGAGTTTGTTCCACGTGCAATAAAAGCCATGGAGCACTGTTGCTATCAACACAGTACAAAAGTAATTCTTTAAAGCTTTTTTTAAGGTTATATACCTTTTGACTCATAAATTTCATGTCTAGAAATTATCCTAAGATAACAATCAAGGCTATACACAAATATTTAGCAAGAAGGGTATTAAATACACTGTCGTCAATATGGCAGATACTGAAGTTCAATCCACCCAACACCAATTTCAGGCCTCTCGCTCTGGCCTGCTGTGCAGTAAAGGTATATATAATAAGGGGGGCTATATTTTCACAGCCTCCCTTGCTGCAAAGATTGGTCCTATGACACATATCTGAGCAATGAAAGAAAGACAAAAGGATACAGGTGCTGCCTTTCTGCCTTCTACCTTCTTCTTGCAGTAGATGTGGCTGAAATAACCAGGACTGCAGCCACCAGCTTCAGCTCTTGAGCAAAGGCCCAAAGGAACCACAGAGAATTCAGTGCTGATGTCATAGCCACTGAACCTGGCAACTATTCCTCTCTTCAGATATTTTGTTAGATAAGAAAAATGAATTTCTGTTTGTTTAAGACAATGTAGGTAGGTTTTCTGTCACTTAAAACCAAATGCAGCCCTAACCTGTGGGACATGCATACACACAGACACACACACATATTGTACAAATACACAGATGCTACCAAAAAAAAAAGCAGGGGCAGAGGAGATATAACAAACTATATGGTGGTGGGGTTGTCATTTTTATTTTCCTATTATTTTTCTGTTGGCATTTTATAAATTTTCTATAATGAACATGTGTTGCTCTTGTAGTCAGGAAAAAAACGTTATAAAAACTACTTTTTGATAGTGAGGCCCTGCTTGTGCTCACTAAATGTAGACATGGTTCTTGGTCCTTGAAGATACTGTCCTATGTTCTTGGTTCCGTGGCTGGTTCAGCATATGCCTACTCTAAACCACGTCAGGAACATGGAACCCAGCTGAGATCCCTATAAATTCTACTAAGAAAAGCTAAGGATGAAGTAATAAGGGCCAGGTTCATCAGAGAGAAAGGGGCACACATTTATCATACCTGCATGGTGAAATCTGCAAGGCCTAGAAATTAGCAAGAGTTGTGGGAGAAAGGAGAGATACAGCAAGGATGGCTGGGTCTCTGGGCTGCCGTGGCTCAACAGCAGCTGACAGAACTAGGAGAGTTGGGAAGGGCAGAACTCAGGAACTCAGTTTGAGACATGTTGTGCTTAAGGTAGAGGGTGGCATCGCCCTGGGGAGGAACCCAACAGGCTGATGATGGTTGTTCACCCCGTAAGCCCTTACTGAGCACCTAATACATGTGCAGAATGACGCTGACCACTAGGCCACATGCAAAGACAACCAAGACATGGCACTGGATGTACTCAACAGCCTGCAGTCTAGAGAGAGAATATAAACACCAACTGTACAGCAAAACATAAAGAAGAGTTATAATTTACAGTAAGGAAGAACCGTTAATTCTCACCAGACATCAAAGATTTCACAAAGACAGTGCAGCTTGAACTGGAGCCTGGAGAATAATACAATATCTCAAGAGACAGAGCAGGGAAGAGATTTACAGGTTGAAGAAACCACATGAGCCAAGGCACGAAGATGTGCAAGTGTCTGGGTGCACGGGTGTGATGCAGGGTGGGGCAGGGGCCAGCTGGGGCGGTGACACAGCCTTCAAGCCACGGAATCCAAACCGTAGCTGGGGAGGAGGCCACCGAAATGATTCTAAGAGGGGAGATGCTTGATCCTAACTGTAGTTGAGGAAGCAACCCTGGTTGTGAAGGTCAGACTCAAGAGACAAGAGATTAGGAGAGGAAAACCCAGTTGTGAAGCCACTGTAACCACCCAGGCAAGCAATAAGAAAGACTTGAACTTGGGGAGTTCGCAGGAACGGTAAGGAGAGATTGGGCAGACACAGACTGATAGGATTTTGTGACTAACTGAGAGTAGAGGAGGCATTTTTGAGTGAAAAAGAAGGATGCGTAGAAAATGCTTAAGGTGTCAAGCCTGGGTGCCTGAGGTGGTAAAGTATTTTCACTAAAAACATCTCAGTCCTGCCTTAGTGTGTGCTTCTGGAAGTCCTGGACTAACACAGGTTTTTCTGAAGGAAGGGGCTGTATATTAACCCAGTTCCTCGCATCTAACAGATGTTCAGAAAATGAATAAATACAGAAATGAGGGAATCAATCCGTGAACATAGAGCAAAGTTCCAACAAAATTTTTTAAGGCAATAAAAATAGAGGGGCACAGAAATCACAAAAGAAAACTTTTCTTCCTAATCTTGCCTCTAGTCAGCCCACCCATTTCCCCTGATTTACCTAAATCCTTCATTTTTCAACCAGTTGTTCTGGCAAAACACAGACGCAGGCTTTACAACCCCACTGAGTGCTTCACCAATACTCCCCATTACCCAGGAAAAAAGCTCTTTACTAACAAACGGGTCTCCCGGTGCCCCCGAATGAAGCCCCTGCTGTCAGATTGGCAGGCGGAGGGTTCTTCCTATTCGACAGACGGACCAAGTCCACACACCACAACGTGGCCCAGGCATCTGCTGTGCTCAAGCCCGCGGAGGACCAGGAGACTGTCTTCTGTGTACTTGACCAGCGATTTCAGCATTTTTATCTTATTTCAAAAGCCAAACTGAATGTTTCACAGCAAGGACTTTCAGATTTGGCGGATTTATGCTCGGCATGTCAAGGTCCAGGAACTCATTATGACACAGAAAGTCATTTGTTCGGTAAAACCACAAAAGCATAAATGAAAAAAGAAACCAATGAACCACATGGCAACAAAGTATATAAAACAGCAGGAACCACATACACTGTAATCCCATTAGGAAAATCGGAGGTGATTAGAGGGGAAAATAACAAACAGCTTTAATGCGCTCATGTGGAATGGCTGCAGTTCTTCCCTAAGCTGCTGTTTATGAAAATAAATTCACTTATTTCTGGCAATCTATGCTAAAAATATATATATAAGGCCTGAGCCTGTTTAGACTATCTTATTAATTAAGTCCAGGCTGTCGGTTCCATTGTCATGTGGCCTGGGAAGTTTCACTGAGAAAAAAACTACTGAATCCACAACACTGGACCACTCTGCTGCATAGGTCAGCCTCCCTACCAAGCCAGCACTGCCCATAAGCATCACGGACAAGCAACCCTTCCCCAGTTTGGAAAATCAATACATAAACCTTTATGCTTTCAATGTGATTAGTCATTATGCATCAAAACCACTTTTTTAAATATATACCATGTTATGCCTGAATCGTGTCCCTCCCAAAATTCAAATGTTGAAGTCCTGACTCCCCAGTACCTCAGAATGTGACTGTATTTAGAGGTGGGGTCTTTAAAGATCTAATTAAGTCAAAATGGGGTCATTAGGGTGGGTCCTAATCCAATATGACTGGTGTCCTTATAAGAAGAGAAAATTTGGATACGGACATGGACAAAGAGAAGACCACGTGAAGACCCGGAGAAGAGGCCATCTCAAGCCAAGGAGAGTGGCCTCCAAAGAAACCAACTCTGCCAACACCTGGATCTTGGACTTCTAGCCTCCAGGATTGTGAAATAATACGTTCTTGTTATTTAAGCCAGCCAGTCTGTAGTACTTTATTTCAGCTGTAGCCAACAAATGCATGCCCCGTTTCCTTCCACCCACTTGACAACTCCAATAGCATGCAAGCTCAAGAGAGCAGGGATTTTTGTAGGTTTCCATTACTGCTATCCTGGCATATAAAATAATGCCTGGTATAGAATTGGCATTTGTGATGGTTAATTTTAGGTGTCAACTTGACGGCATTAAGGGATACCTAGTTAACTGGTAAAGCATTATCTCTGGGCATGTCAATGAGGAGATTGGCATGCAAATTAGCAGACTGAGTGGAGAAGATCCACCGTCAGTGTGAGTTGGCACCATCCAATCGGCTGGTGGCCTGGATAGAACCAAAGGGCAGAGGAAAGGCAAATTCATTGTCTCTCCTGCCCTTGGACATCAAAACTTCTCCAGCCTTTGTACTGGACCTTCAACAGCAGCACCCACCACCAGGTCTTTGGACCTTCAGCCTTGTACTGAGAGATAAACTATTGGCTTCTCTGGTTCTGAGACTTCTGGACTCGAGCTGGGCCATGCCGCCAGCTTTGCTGAAGCTCTAGCCTACAGCCCTATCATGGGACTTCTGAACCTCCATAATCACACGAGCCAATGCTCTGAATAAATACTCTCACATATCTACATATTTTTATGTATCCTACATAAAAATAAAAATCCTATATCTGTCTCTCTGGAAAACCCTGACTAATACAGAACTCAATAAATATTTGTTGGAAAAAAATAGATGGTGAGAAACTTAAAGCTTTCCCATTAAGATTAGAAACAAGTCAAGGATGTCCCCCCTTACCTCTGTTTTCAATGTCATTCTGGAAGTCCTAGCTAACACAATAAGATAAGAAAGGGGGGAAGTATACATAATGAGAAAATAGAAATAAAATTGTCTTTGTTTGCACATAATATAATTTTCTACGCAGAAAATCTGAAAAAAAATTGGCAAAAAATCTCCTGGAACTAGTAAGCAATTTTGGCAAGGTTGCAGGATATAAAATTAATATACAAAAGCCCATTACTTTCCTATATACCAACCATGAACAAGTGGAATTCAAAATTAAAAACACAATACCACTTACATTAGCACACAAAAATATGAAATACATCAGTATAAATCTAACAAAATATGTACAAGGTCTATATGAGAAAAACTGCAAAACTCCAATGAAAGAAATCAAAGAACTAAATAAATGGAGAACTGTTTCACATTCGTGGTAGTAAGACTCAATGTTGTTGAGATATCAACAAGTTCTTCCCAATTTGATCTATAGATTCAATGCAATCTCAATCAAAATTCCAGCAGGTTATTTTGTGGTTATCAACAAACTGAAAAAAAAAAAAAAAGCTACAAATGAACAGGAGTATTGGACAAAAAAAAAAAACTGATTCTAAAATTTATGCAAAAAAACAAAACATCCACAATAGTCAACATAACATCGAAGAGCAAAGCTGGAGGAATGACACTACTCAGCTTCAAGGATTACAGTACAAAGTAAACCAAATCAATTAAAGTAAATGTGAACACTAAAGCTACAGTAATCAAAACACTGTAGTATTGGCAAAAAATAAAAATAAACGAATAGGTCAATGGGACAGAATAGAGAGCTTGTAAACAGACCTAAGTAAATATAGTCACTGATCTCTGACAAAGAAGCAAAGACAATACAATGGAAAAAAAAGTCTTTCTTTTTTTTTAAGAGAGGATCTTACTCTGTCACCTGGGCTAGAGTGCAGTGGCATCATCATAGCTCCCTACAAGCTCAAACTTCTGGACTCAAGTGATCCTCCTGCCTCAGCCTCCCAAGTAGCTGGGATGATGGGTGCAAACCACCACACCCAGCTAATTTTTCTCTTTTTTGTAGAGATAGGGTCTTGCTGTGTTCCCCAGGTTGCTCTCAAACTCCTGGCCTCAACTGATCCTCCCTCCTTGGCCTCCCAAAATGCTAGGACTATAGGTTTGAGCCACTGCACCCAGCCAAAGAAGTCTTTTCAAGGAATGGTTTTGGAAAAACTGGACACCCATATGCAAAAATAATAATAATAAATATAGATGCAGACCTTATACCTTTTACAAAAATTAACTTGAAATGTATCAAAGACCTAAATGTAAAATGCAAACCTATAAAACTCCCAGAAGATGACAAAGGAGAAAATCTAGATGACCTAGAGTTTGGCAAAAACTTTTTCTATACAACATCAAAAGCACAATCCATGAAAGAATTAATAAGCTGGACCTAATTAAAATTCAAATTTTCTGCTTGTGAAAGACACTGTCAAGAGAATAAAAAGAAAAGCCTAGACTGGGAGTAAATGTTTGCCAAAGACATATCTGATGAAGGACTGTTATCCAAAATATACAAGGAACTCTTAAAACTCAGCAGTAAGAAAACAACCCAATTAAAAAATGTCTTAAAGACCCTAACAGACAACTCAACGAAAAAGATATACAGGTTGCAAACAAGCCTATGAAAAGATGCTACACATCATTTTTCATCAGGAGAACACAAATTAAGACAACAATAAAATACCACTATACACCTACTAAAATAGCCAAAATCCAGAACGCTGACAAGACCAAATGCTGGAGAGGATGTGAGGCAACAGGAGCCCGCATTCGTTGCTGGTGGGAACGCAAAATAGTACAGCCACTTTGGAAGAAAGGACGGATGTTTCTTCTAAAACTGAACATTCTCTTACCATACAATCCAGCAATCATGCTCCTTGGCATTTATCCAAAGGAGTCAAAAACTTATGCCCACATGAAAACATGTACATGGCTATTTATAGTAGTTTTATTCATAATAGGCAAAACCCGGAAGCAACCCAGATGTCCTTCAGTGGATGAATAGATAAACTGTGGTATATCTAAACAATGAAATATTATTTGTCTCTAAAAAGAAATGAGCTACCAAGCCATAAAGAAATATGGAGGAAATTTAAATGCATGCTTTTATTCAGTGAAAGAAGTCAGTATTAAAAGGCTACATACTGTATGATTCTGACTATATGACATTCTGGAAAAGGCAAAACTTTGGAGACGGTAAAGAAGATCAGTGGTGGTCAGGGTTAAGGCGGGGTTAGGATGAACAGGCAGAGCCCAGAGGGTGTTTGAGGCAGTGAAGCTATTCTGTATGATACCATAACGGTGGATACATGTCATAATACATTTGTCAAAATGCATAGAATGCACAATGCCAAGAGTGAACCGTAATGTAAACTATAGACTTTGGGTGATAATGGTATGTCAATGCAGGCTCATTATTACAGCTAATGTGTGACTCTGGTGGGGGCTGTTGACAACAGGGGTGTCTGTGCATGTGTGGGGCAGGAGATCTATGAGAGGTCTCTACCTTCTGCTCACTTTTGTTGTCACCCTAAAATGGCCCTAAAAATTAAAGTCTATGAAAAAAAATAAAAGCATGGAGACATACATAAAATCAGTGTAAAATATTATTTCTGAATTCCTTATCCCCTCCCCTCCTACTCCACGCAAGTCAAATCCCAGTGACAGCATTGAAAAAATGATTCAGAGAATCCGAACCAGCAATCACAGCAATGCACTGTATTCATTCTCACCCAGCAGATGTACAGCCCAGTCAGCCATGGTGTTCTCTGAACCTGCTTTCTCCTGGACACACGATTGCTGGCAATGGACCCCAACATGTCAGGAACAAGAAAAAAATGCCCTCTTCGTTTAGTTTTGCTGTGGCCAATCCTTAGCATGAAGAATCACCTCCCACCTCAAAGACGAGTGACTGCACAGGATCCTAGGGGTTCTGTCTCCCACTCACCCAGAGCTCCAGCCTGCACATCAAGCAAGGGCGCTTTTGCCAATGGCGGCCTCCATCATTGCCTCAAGCCTAGAGCATCCTCCAATTCCACTTAACAAGTATTTTTTGAGCACCTACTCGGTGTTTAGCAATATACAAAGCAAAAGGAAATGGAAGAAAAGAGCACAGAAAGTGTGAGCCCAGACCTCAAGCTTAATAAGGCTGGAAGCCAAGGCTGAGATGGAAGAAGCAATCAAGGAAGCATGGTGGCCCGGACACTGCAGGGAGCCCGGATTGGAGCCAGGAGACCAGCTGACCTTGGGCAAGCCCTCTCCCCTCTGCAGCCTCCAGTCCCTCATCTACAAAATTGGGAGGTCAAGTGAGGTCAAGCAAGATCTTGTTTGAGGTCAAGCCACCTATTAGGCTGTGAATTTATGACTGTTAAGACAGTCTGCCTTGTTGGTTGCAAGGACAAGAGACCTAGCAAGTTACCTCGAGAGAGAGAGTGGGTGAAGAAAGTCATTGTCAGGTACACAAAGATGGGACATTAACCTAGAAACCCTAGGAACAGGTGGCTCTGGGCACTGGCCTCTCCCTCCTCCCACCCTTCCCTTGCACCTCCGAGTCTTTTTTCTCCCTGCTAATATATTCATATTTCCTGCTCCCACACAATTTCATTTCATTTGGCCGTGACTCTGTCCTGACCTTGCTTCAGCAGATCACTGGTAAATCCATTCATCTTTTTATACCAGATCATGATCATAATCCACTGTGACCTCGTGATGCTGCCTCAGGCCCCACCTCAAGATAGTAAGACGGTGCACAAGGCACCCTGGCAAAAAGGGTGGCAACTGAGGCAGCAGAGGCAACGGCCAGCAGCTTCCCTGGACAGGTGTGTGGCTGGCTAAGGGTTCAAAGGTCAAATATTATATTATACAATATGGTGGACAAGTGCCTAACAAATACCTTCTCCAGAATGTGGGTTGGCTTGTCTCGTAAACGATGGCATTTCTTTCTTCCACACCCCTCTCCTTGCCTCATAATTAGTCTGTCCCAGAAGGTGCGTGGGTATTGACCCTCTGACCTCAAACTTCCAGAGACTAGGAAAGAAATACCAGTAGGTCCCACTGCCATATCCTAGGATATCCGCACTGCCGGCTACGCCGCGACACACGGAGAGCACTGGGTTCCGGCAAAACAACCTCTGGATTGCAAGTGAGGAGTCCTGGGCCATTTGTGTGACTGTCAGAAAAACTGTTCAACCTTTCTGGGCCTTGATTTCTCACCCATAAAATTAGAATAATATCTTCTGTACATCCTTTACAGAATTATAATGAGGGAAAAAAGAGGAAAGATTAGAAATTGCTTATAAAAGCATAAAATCCTAAGTACATTTAAATTAAAGAATTAACAATAACTTTAATTAAATCAGAGAACAAAGTCTATACTCAGGCATAGGGGGAAAAAAAGACTAGAAGGAAACACCAAAATGGTCAATTATCTCCAGTAGATAAGGGCAGTTATCGCTGGTTGGTAAGACATGAGTGATTTTCATTTCTCTTGTCTCCTAGAGACAGGGTCTCGCTCTGTTGCCCAGGCTGAAGTACAGTGCTGCAATCCTAGCTTTCTGCAGCCTCGAATTCCTGGGCTCAGGAGATCTTCCTGCCTCTGCCTCCCAAGTAGCTAGGATTACAGGGAAGCACCACTGGCTAATTCTTTTTTTGTTTGTTTGTTTTTTGTAGAGATGGGCTCTCACTATATTCCCCACATTGGTCTCGAACTCCTGGCCTCAGGAGATCCACCTGCCTCAGGCTCCCAAGGTGCTGGGATTGCAGGTCAGAGCCACCATGCTCAGCCCCCTCGATGTCTTCATCCTACATTTTTTAAATTTTCTACAATAAACATACTAGTATGATAAACACACCAAAAAAAGTCTAAAAGAAAAATGCATGGTTCAGTGAGATCCCACTTTCTTCCTTGGCTACACTGGCTACTTTCTGGACGTTTTACTGCTCTGTTTCTAAGTGTTTCACTTAGAGGCTGGGCAATGGAAATAAAAGAAGGTCAGCTTCAAACCAATCAGTTTCTGTTGCATGTTAGCACTCCTTTGAAAGGGTTCGATAGAAAGAGACAGCTGAAACCTCGTGGCTAGAATGAGGCTGAGACGGCGTGTTTGCATTTCAACTATTCAGGCTGCCCTGGCTCCCTGCTACTAAGATTTAACTCTGCCATGCTGTTTCATCTCATTTGGGAACTGCATATGATGTTGTAGTGAAAATTACTTAAAAGAAAAAAATGTCCATAGATTCTCCAGTAAAGAGGTACGATGTAGCAGTTTTGTGCATATGTGACATTTAAAGTGGTATTTGCACGCCCAGACCCAGTATATCAGCAGTGGACCATCTGACTACAATGGTAACAAAAATATACACTTTTATCATTGAAATACGTATTTCTTGAGTCCCTACCAGGTGCTAAACAGAATATAATGATGACAAAGACAGACCCAGTCCCCCGGCACCTAATGCTGTGTCTAAACATACGGGAGGCTCCCAATCGACAATTGCTGAATGAATATATGAGCCTCTTGTGCCTGCAAGACTGTCCCCACAAACAAAGGCAGGACAGCTCCTAAAGGAATTCAGAATCCCCGGCTGCCCAGAGGAAGAGGGGCAAGTAATCAGGAGTGAGCCAATTATATGCTCCTTTCACCAACTCCACTGCCCCCAAAATATCTCTTCAGAATCTAATTAAAACCAAGATCAAGAAGAAGTGTCTCAAAAGCTGAACTGAGCATCAAAGACAGACAGAATATTAGATGATTCCAAGGAATCACTGTTCATTTTTTTTTGTGGGGTGATCATGTTATTTTGATTTTATAAAAGTTCTTATCATATACTGAAGCATTTAAGGATGAAATAACTTGAAGTCTGGTATTATTTTAAAATAATCTGGGAAGACGGGTTGGGCAGTGGGAAAATTGGGCGTCCAGAACACGAGAGCTACAAGATCAGTGAGACCGGCCACGTACCGGTTATTGCGGAAGCTGAGTGACAGAGACAGACAGGCACCCTAGTGGGTCCCAGGCTTGTCTGTGCATTGGAAGCAGCCGGAGAGGTTCAAAACTTCTGATGCCTGCCTTCCAGCCCCAGAGACTGTGATTTAAATTGTCTGGGAGGGTGGCTCGACTTTGAAATTTTTGTAAGATCCCCAAGTGATTCTAATATGCAAGAAACACTGGGTTACACTATTCTCTGTACTTCTGAGAATATTTAAAAATTTGCAGAATAAAAATGTTTTTTAATGCAATGGGGATAAAAAGGTGGTTAGGTATAAGAGAAAGTCAAGGGAGAGCCCTTGTCCCTCATGTGGCCTCAGGGTAGAGGACTCGCTTGTTTCCCACTGAGTCCTTTGGTCCCAGACCCCTCTGCCAGCAGCTGTCTCTCCATCTCTTGGTTCCTGACTCAGGGAGGAGCCCACATTAGATGGCACAGTCACATCAACCTGCTGTCACCTACCAATGGTACCACCCTGGACCCACTAAAAGAAATCCCTGAGTGTGGTTCTTGGCCCTAAGTTTTCCAGCGAGTCTGGACTCCACAATGAAGCCTTCTCTCCTCCCTCCCTCTTCTACCCCCTTCTCGCTCCCTCGCCTTCTTTTGTGACCGTGAATTATCCACTTTCACCTCCTACTACGAAGGTGAGGCCAGGGCTTCCTAACAGCCCCGTGATTGAGTTTAATCATGCTTGGATGGAAAGATGTTTTTTTATCAACTCATTTCCAGCAGGACCTGCAAACTCCTCTCACCCGGCTTCCCACAGACTCCAGCAGACGGGCCCATCTTAGGGCATAATGCTTTATTCTAACCAGAATGTCTCAATAATACGTTCCATGTTCTCAGCTGTGCTCACAGTGGGGATGTGATTTTCCTTCATAAAAACGCTATAATTATAGAACTCCAGGGCCCCCATCCTCCCAACAATAGTTCTCTATTATTTGTGGGGAAATGGTACCTTGGAGAGGGATTTGCATGTGGATCTTTGAAATGAGCCAGGCATGGCTGGCAGTCAAAGCTCTACAAACTTAACTTCAGCCAGCCTCCCTGAAAGTCACCAAACACCCCGCTCTGGCCAGAACTTCACTGTAAACGTGAAAAGACCCTCCGAAAGGAAAGAGAAACCACAGCAGACTGAATCCTAACATTATACCTGTGGCTCTTCCTTCTTCTAAGCAACCTGTGAGGCCCTCTCCGCCCTCAAGAAGGGAAGGGGTGCAATAGGTGCTGAAGACTCACTATGTGTGTAGCTTCTCTAGACACTTTAGACCAGAGGCTGCACAGGCCTGGGGATGAAAGTCAACAAGGGAAGGAGGTTGAGTTGGGTGTACGATAGGGTGTGGTGGGGACTATGGCCCATTCCCTGGCTAAAGAAGGCAACTACTACAGAATTTCAGACCATTATTTCGTGGGGAAATACTGACTTAGTGTGGCCAAGTCTATTGTTTTCGAGAGGAACTGGATACCTGGAATTCCAAGTGCAATCTCTCCATTTCTACATGATGGTAAACAATTCCGTTTATGGTGGCAAATACTGCACAATCCAAGCCACCAGTGTGTCTGGGCTGGACCCCCTGGCCTCCAACCTGCTCCCTCAGCTTGATCCACCCGTCTCTCTCCACTCCCTCCCTGAACACCCAAACTCTCTAGCCCTCCCTGCCTTGCCCTGCTGCCCCCATGGAACCCCATGGAAACCTCTGTGCCTCCCACTGAACTGAAAACATCCTTCAACATATGGACCACTGGGGACAGTGTCTTCTTGTCTTGGCATCCTCAGAACCTTCCTGTACCTGGCTTATAGGCCTTGGATGTATGTATGTCAACTGAATAAGTGAATGAATGCATCCACACTTCATTTACTCCTCACCCCAACCCCTTGATGTGGGTATGCTTATCGCCCACACACAGATGAGGGGACTGAACCTTAGCCAGGATGGGGGACTTGTCCCAAATCCCACAGCACAGCCTGTAGGAGGCTGAACTGGAATTGCAGCTCATGTCTGGCTAACCTTGAGCCCCTGCTCTTTGGGTCGCCTCCTAGCATGTCATTTTTCTCCTTCCAGTCTTTGGGAGCCGGGAAACATTTCGTACCTACTGAAAGCTGTAGTCCTAGCTTGAGATACAAACAGCATGTTAAAATCATGTAAAAGGCCCTCCATTTTTCTTCCTAATGTGTCACCAAACGGCCCACTGAGTTATTTACTGTTATGAACGGTGTCCTTTTGGTGGGTAGAAGGCTGAAGTGGGTCAGCAAATCTATATTTTTTTAAATGCCCATTAAACATCCACCAGCTGGTGCACATTACCTGCAGTCATCTTCCCCCCAATCACTTAGGAGTTTTCAACCAACACAAAACATCTCCTGTTCTGCCTCTGACCACTGCTCTCCCCCTGAAAAAGACAGAAGATTTGTTTAGACTATTCCTCAACGCCCGTGCAAATATTCCAGCTCCCCTGCCCCCTGACAGATGCCCTCCCAGCCTCGGGGAAGGTGGCCCTGGCCACTCACTCGAGGTGGAAGTGGGCGTCTGCTCAAACCCTTCCCCTGAGAACAAACGCACCCCTGCTCCCAGGAAGCTGACCTGCCAGCTTCAGCTTCAGCTCAGGCATCAGCGGGAACCCCAGGCCCTCCTCCAGGAACCCCGCAAATCATGCACAAGCGCGGTTGCCTGGGCCGCCGGCGGCGCGCGCCCTCGGCTGCCCAGATCCAAGTGCATGGCCTGCCACCTTGTGGACACGCCGGGTAAAACACCTGGCGGGCTGGCTCCAAGTGCCCTGCGCGCAGGTGGCCGCTGCCCGCCCGCGAGAAAGGGCCGTGAGACGTGGACGCCCAGGAGAAGCAGCTGCATTCGGCAAAGTTAAAGAGAACCCACGAGGAGGACGTGGGGAGCATTTCTGTCCGTATAATTAAGGCTGTATATCAGGGATGGTGAAAGTTTTAAATGCCCCAAATGCAAAACACAGATGCGTCTTTGAAAATGGTGTTGCCCCGGGGGGTTTTAAACTTTGAAAAGTGCCCACATCTTGCAGGCAGATTTTGAAACTGTAAATGTCCCACGCACTCCAATGTGTTTATTCAGAATCTATTACTAGATCTCGAATCTTTATTTTTTTAATTAATTTATTTTTTATTGTGGTAAAAAAAAATCCACATAACGTAAAATTTACCATCTTAACCATTTTCAAGTGTACAGTTCAGTAGGGTTAAGTATATTCAGGCCACTGTGAAGCAGACTTCCAGAACTTTTCCATCTTGCAAAACCGAAACAACTCCCCATTCCACTTCCCCCTTGACACCTCCCCACACCCTGATGACCACCATTCTACTAATATTATATGTTGTGCTTCTAGGAATTTGACTACTCTCGGTACCTCATATAATCATGCAATATTGTCTGTGTGGCCGGCTTAATTCACTTATATGTCCTCAAGGCTCATCCATGCTGTAGTACGTGACAGGACTTCCTTCCTTTTCATGGCTGAATAGTAGTCCACGGTCTGTGTACAGCACATTTTGTTTATGCATTCATCTGCCGCGGCATGTGGGTTGCTCCCACCTCTGAGCTTTTGGCAACGGTGCTGCTGTGAACACAGATGTGTAACTATCTCTTTGAGATCCAGCCTCAATTCCTTTGTATTTATGCCCAGAGGGGGATCACTGGATCATGTGGTAATTCTACTTGTTATCCTGAGTATGAACAGGTCCCAAGGTGACTCTGATACACCTCAGCACCGCTGATGTGCCCTGCCCTCCACCACTCAGGTGGGGAAACCAGGCCTGAGGGATGGCATGTGCAGATGCCTCTGAAGAGGTTTTGCTCCTCACCTATCTAAGGAATAAACTTTAATTTCTATGTAGTTCCAATTTCTCAACCTGCTAATAGTCGAGAGGAGATAAACAAGAAATAAGCAAGCAAAATAATTTCAAACAGTGATTAGTGCTGTAACAAAAGCAAGCCAGGTTGTACTGCAGAGTGACTTGGAGTGGGGCTCCAATGACAAGGACATTAGCACTGACTGTGTCTAGACATTGTCCAAAGAGCTTTGCATATATTAACTTGTATAACCTGCACGACAACCATATGCTATATGGCTACCATGATCCCCATTTATAGCTGAGCAAAAGGAGACACAGAGTAGTTAAGTACTTGCTGAATATTACACAGCCTACATATGGTAGAGCCCAGAATGGAAGCCAGGCAATGGAGCCAGCTTAGGGCAGGCGACTTCTCACCTGAGACCCAAGTGACAAGGAAAAGTCAGCCACACACAGTTCTGGGACAGAGCATTCCCAGGCAGCAATGTAAAGGGGCAGGAACAAATTTTCAGAAACTGAAAGACTACAGTCACTGAAGCAGCAGGGGAAGTCAGCGGGCAAGAGGAAAGCACCTAGGAAGGCAAGGTCAGATCCTGAAAGATATCACTGACCAGAATGAGGAGGTTGGATTTTATTCTACTGGCTCTAGGCAGCCAGGGGAGAGTTTTAAGCAGGGCACAGATTTCAGCTTTTGCTTTCCTCTTGCTGGGCTTCCCCTGTGATAAATATTAAGCATGGCTACAACAAGAAACTGAAGTCTGGTGGGGACCCTAAGTGTGCAGGTCTCCGAGTTTCTGCATTCCTGCATGGAGTATGTTGCACTAATATTCCAAGCAAACCTGGGCTCTCTGAGGCTAGAGAATCACATCTGTTTCTCTACTCACCAGGCTTTCACGCCGAGGCCAGCTCTCCTCGGCAGCCAGCACTTAGCTGATGACCTGCAGCCACCGTGGCCACGGACCCTGTCATTTGCTTTTATCTCACCACACTATTATCGCAGCCGATGGTGCTGGGAACAGCACTTGATCTTTCTAGAGTTCTCATTTCCCACCACAGAGGCACAGGGCTACCTGCCCCTACTCAGGGAGATCCGTGAAGACCTGCAATTGTTGCAGGCGGGTTCACGAGTGTGAATCAGAAATGGAAGCCCAGTTAAGAGGCAACCCAGGAAATAGATGTGTTCGTATTTTTACCATGAAATATCACTTACATCTACATAAACCGGAGAAGATTAAAAGAGCTCTTCTACATGAAACATTGCCCTCCTCAAAGGCATTGCTATTATCATAAGCCTGTGTTCCCAAGGCGGGAGGATTTGTAAGGAACCGCTTGTCCCTGAAGCCTTCCTGGTGTAACAGTCTTTGCCTTTTATCTTGACCAATTCACCTTATCACAGAAACAACCAAATCCTCTGCTATACTGAACATTTTTTGATTGGGAGGGGCGACTCAGTACAGTGTCACATCCCAACAGCACTGATTTCCTTGTTGGGAATTGTCTCTGTCCCCACTGGATGCTGTCCTTGTGGGACGATAAATCCAGGTGCCTGCCCTCCCGTGGTGGGAGCTGGAGGGGTCCCGGGAGGCTCCTTCTGCTCTGTCCCTCCTCTCACCGACTGGGCACAGGCCCATCATGTGCCTTTGGCTCAAAGCCATCAAGGGACCTTGTCTCAGCCAGTCAAATACTAGCTTCCCTGAAACATTGAATCTCGACACAAGACTGGCAAGAAATTAGGATCCGTGAATATTCCACGGGGCCCTGGAGAGATCAGTGAGCAGGGCCTGCTACTTAGACTTTCTGGAACAATCTGGTGCCCACCTGCTCCAGGCCTCATTCTTCAGCCATCACTTCAATCTTGTAACCCCATGACCTTCTTAAGGGAACATTAGTCCCATTTTGCCAAAGATCACCCAGGTTTCTGTTACTTGCAACTCAGGAACTCGACCAGACACAATGAACATTCCAGAATCACAGTTAGGTATCAAAAAGCATCCTTCTTCTCTCACACGGAAGAAGCACAGAAGTGGGGGGTCGAGGGCAGGCGTGGTGCTCCAGGACGGCCCAGGCCCTTCCTAGCCTTCTGCCCCTCCACCCTTCAGCCCTACTGCCTTCCACGAGGCCTTCGATTATGCAAGATTGGCACTGGAACTGTAGTCATCCGAGCCACGTTCCAGTGGGACGGAGGGAAAGAGGAAATGGAAGGGTCTCCTGCCAGCCAGCTGAGCCCCCTTGAAAGGACTGTGCTGGAAGGGACTCACCGATGAGCCCAACCTCAAAGAAAGCTAGCAAATTTAGGTGTTTGGTAAAAAGTTGGGCATCTTGGAAAAAGCAAAGAAAAAAAGATTTTAAGTGCTCTCACCACAAAAAAAAGATACGTGAGGTAATGTGTATGTTAATTAGCTTGATTCCATGATGCATACGTATTTCAAAACATGTGGCACACAATAAATATAAACAATTTTTAGTTGCCAACTAAAAATAAATAAAAATGTTTAAAAATAAAAAATTAAAAGATTAAAAAGGAAATGAAAGTTGGGAAAATTGCTATATTCAAATATTTAATGATCCTTAAAAAGGAGAAAATGGGCACCGAGCAGGCAGCTAGCAATCCCTCTCACACACTGCTCCCTCGCCCACTGCTGAAGAAAGGTATTCTGGGGAGCCTCTCCCGTCTTTCCTCGTGTCCTCTCCTCAGCCTTTCTTGGTCAAGCCTGTCTGAAAGGATCCCCTAGTCTAAGCTCTGGTTATGAGGAAAACCACAAGAAACATTCCGTTCCCATAGATCTGACTTGGAATCACGGTTCCACCATGTCTTTATTGAATGACTGTAGAGAAGGCACTTGATTCTTCAGAACCTTAATTGCCCCAAATGCAAAGCCTGCCTCAAGGAGGATTGACCCAGGTAACAACCTGCAGCCCGTCTAGGTAATAAAGGATATGAAATTAGCACTTCCAGGCTCTGGAGTGTCCAACTGCCCTGCAATGAATGAGCAGCAAAGTAGAAGAGATACATGGGTCATGGTGTGAATAGAGCTTTCAAAATTCTTCTCGGCCTGTACCCCCAGGAACAGTTTGAATTGAGCCTTGGGCTCAGACAGGAATGTGTCTCCTTGGATTTCCCTAGAAATATGATCCAATGCCAGGGGAAAACTCACCTGAGGCAGCTGGGTTGGGGAGGGGTAAATTCCCACTTTACGGCCAAACTATGTCTGAAGAGACCCTGCTGAAGACAATTATCCGTGTGTCTGTTGTGTTTCTGCATGTCCTGCAAGCAGAGGCACCGGGTGCTTGTGTTGGAGACTGTCTTTCCCAGAATACTTGTGTAGAGAACGGCCTTGGAAGGCAGAGACAGCACCTCCCTCCAGAGCAAAGGGTAAGTCTGCTTACTGCCCACACAACGAAAACGACGTCTCCCTCTGGAGCTAAGCGCAGCAGCCATGCATGCCTGTTAGATCTGGGTTTCCTGAGCTCAGGCTACCTCTCCTGTAGCACAAACCGCTGCATATACAGGTGTCATCTGGCCCTCTCCACGTTGCCCTGTGGGAATGGCATTCAGAGAACTGATGCAAATGCTGATACTCTGGCTACCCTATGGTGGAGAGTAGCAAAGTTCTTTGTCTCTGACCCAGGAGTCCACCAGCAGCCATGACACTGTGGCAGGTTAACTCGTTTGTTTGCAAGTTGGGTAAAATCCCAGACCACTCACAGACTTAATGTCCCTTTCTTCCTCATTACCACTCTCCATCCCTGACCTACCCCCAAATATAAACACTAGGTCCTTAGCACCCAATCAGCCCCCAGAAAATAGAGATACTTTTAACATTTGCAATGAATTCAGAGAAGTCTCAGAATAATTCTCTGTGTATTTTTAGGAGCTCCTCAGTCGCAGAGATAATTCCCTCAGGTACCTAGCCCCTTGCTGTGTCTAAGCCCTTGGCATGACGTGGTCCAAGAATACTTGTCCATAGTGATGAACATTTTTCATGGGACTTACCCATATATGGCACAAAAAAACAGATTGTGAGTCAAACGCAGGAGTCCCCAGAAAAGACCCAAGAGCCATGGAAGATGTGTATTTATCTCCAACCTTCATCTTCCCACATTGTCTGGCTGAACTGTCAATGGTTGATTCTTTTTTTTTTTTTAAGAAATGGAAAGTTAAAGGAATGTGACTATAAATAATAGGCTAAGCTGATGGTGGGTGAAACAGTCCCTGCTATTTGACTTTTCAATATTAAAAACCTTTGGTCACCCCAAATACACACAAAGAATGATCAGATAAGAAATAATCTCCTGTTGTTCGTGCCCAGCAATCTGTTGTTATCTGCCAGGGCTACAGCAGAAATCAAACACTGAAAAGTAATTTTAAAAAGATAGCAATCACCTCTGCTGATTCCATTCATTTCCGACCCATCTGCACTCCAGCTACATCGGAAATTCAGCCCTCAGAGAGCACAGGCGTGCACGTTTCGGCTGCCAAAACCCAGCACGGCCCTTCGCTCCCTTGTCGGAATTGTCCAGAGCAAAAGCCACCTTTCTCAAATTCCATCCTCCTCAGAGAAATAATAAAAGACTCTTTATTTCCATCAGCACATCCACATTGGCAAACAGCTTTCCATTTTTCCTAAGAGAAGGGTTTTGCCATAGAATAGCTAAATGTCAGAGCTGAATGGAACCTTGGCAATCTCCTTGCTCAAACCTGCATTTTCATATGCAAAACGTGAGGCTCAGAGGGGCCGTTGACTCATCTAGAGCACACCGAGCACACTGTCTCCCCAGCCATAGCTCGCTCTACAACTGCCTCCCTACTTAACTTCCCACCTGCCTCAGGGCCTTTGCACTTGCTCTTCCCTCTGCCTGGAATGCTCTTCCCAGCCATATCTGCATGACATATTCCTTCACCTCCCCCAAATCTTAACTTAAATGTTTTGGTGAGTCCTTCCCTGCCTATCCTATTTTAAAATCGCCCCCATCCACATTTGCTATCTCCTTCTCTGCTTTGCTTTTTCCATAGAACAACCACTTTCTGACGTGTGCTGTAATTTGTTTATTTGTTTATTATCTGTCTTCCCACGCTAGAATGTAAGCTCCATGTGGACAGGGATTTTTGTGATGATAACTAGCCATCATAGGAGTTCCATTACTGTTTATTGATTGGCACAGTTAATAAACTGCCTTAATAAATCATCATCTGGGGGTCACAAATCCAAATTCCTACAGGGAATGGGCAGGAAATCTCAGGGGTGGAGTGAGGACGGTGGCAAACCAGAGAGCTCCTGCCACCTTCCAAAGAGCCCCTTATCACTCAGCTCCAACCAATCATTGCCATGTGACCATGTTGCTTTAATTTCGATTAAAAAGAAAACAAATTGGCATTTTGAGATGAGAAGGTGAAATCTACTAATTTTTACATGTGTATGAGAAAAAAAATGAGTTTTGTTTGGATAAGGAGCACTTCACGCCATTCAAATGAGAAAACTGCTTTGTGACTCCTCCGTGAGGCAAACTCCCTGAAAATGGCTAGAATGGAGGGGACAGAGAAGGGGGCGCATCAGAAAAGGTTCCTGTTTTCTCCTGTGTGGCCTGCAAAGCTGAGACCGAGAAACAGACTGCTTGGGTTTTCCCCAGCCTAGAAAAGCAAGTAATTAATTGAGCTGATTCAGGGAGGTTCAGAATAAATTATTGCACATCAGAAGTTTCACAAATATGATAGAAAGTCTCAGTCTCAGAGGGAACAAACGCAAGAGGCTCCTCAGTATGCATCTGGTGACAACCACTCTGTCCCCACACAGCCTTGGCTGAATTTCAATAGAATGTTTTTTGGGTTTTTTGTTTTTCTTTTTCTTTTTTAATTGCTAAGCAATCTTTCTTCTTTTATTTATGTCAACTTATTTCCATAGTCTTCAACTCAGAGCTAAAATGAGATAGACTTTTTGGTATCAAGTATGAATATACATTAATAAAATCTTTTTTAATTGACAACTAAAAATGATATGTATTTATCGTGTACGACATGATGTTTTGAATTGACCAAAAGTTAATTGTTTCCTAGACTGTTCCCCAAGAAAATAGAAGAGTCAAAGAGTCAAAAGCTTTGCCTAAATGGACAAAGGTCATTTCAGTCGCCAGGGAAGAATCAACTAAATCAGCCTGGAGCTGCCCCCCTCGCTCCTCCCCGCCACCGGGGAGTTTCACACACAGAGGACGAGGTCCAGGGGCTTCCCTGGGTCGGCCAGAGCGGACCAGCAGGCCGCAGCCAGGGCACCCAGGACCTGCAGGGACATGCACGGGTGCCCTTCCCTCCATCCAGGATTCCCCATTCCCCGCCTCATCCTCAGCCTGGACCCCAGCACGGTCGCTTCACTCGTCCAGCAGGCTTCATCTGGGTCCGTGCACCCCGAGGCAACACCTCTCTCTCTCTCGAAGGACCCCCGCCATGGGCAGTCTCAAGGAAATCAGGTTCCAGATTTCCCAGTCCCATCTGCACTGGGTCTAACACTGACCTCCCTGTGAACGCTGCAACGGCTGGGGCTCCTTGCTGGTCTGCGGGTCCCTTCACCTCCCCCGTCCCGCTCCCGTGGCTGACGTCCGGATGACGCCCACCCTCGCGCTCTGCCCGCCTCTCCCAGGGGGCCCCGGGTCGCGAGTCCAGTCCCCGCTCCGGGGGAAAGTGGGAAGTGCCGGTGTCCAGGCAGGACGCTCGGCCAGACTGCTTGTCTTCCTTGGCGTTAAACATACTCTGTGGAAGGCAAACTGTGGGGTTAAAGACCAAGTATTTGGGCCACATTGGTTCTGAATTCAGATACTCAGAACTTGGACTTTAGGTCCTCTCCTTGTCTGTCTCGAACTTGAATAGAAATAAGGCTGCTCGGCCGGTTTCATCCGGGCTCGGCTCCTCGCCTTAGTTCTCTTTCTTTCTTTGTTGGAGTTAGAAGCAGAGCGAGAGAGTCATCACAGGGACATCCGCTGGGACTGGCAAATGCAGTCCCAGGTGTTCTGGCAGTAAGCAAGTAACTCCGGTGAAGGTCTTGACCATGGTGGACGTTTTCCAAAAATTAAAAGCTTCAACTCCATTTTTTGACGTGAAAACATATTAAAGCTTTTGCATTTGATAAAAATACTGTATTGGCAAAGATGTAATGACCAATATTTTTATTTTCTTAATCATTTACAAATACATCATGTTCAAGATGATGCCTTTAGGTGAAAAAATAAGTAATAATAATTTGATAAGGATTGATACTTTTCAGCATAAGTCCAAAAAATTAAGAGAATGTATAAGTCTAACAATTGAATAAATAAATCTTTTGCAATTTGGATTATTTCCAATTCATTGCTTTTAATAAAATTGAAGGAGGACCAGCATTGTCAAGTGACATATCATTATTAAAATTATATAATTTTTGTGATGTAGCCTTATGTGATTATTGGCATATAACCATGAAGAAATTAAAATTGATATAATAAACATCCTTCCATTACTATATATTTTATTTGTGAATATTTCATTTATATCTATAAAAAATAAAAATTGATGCTGTCTCTTTCAATCAATAAGTAATATTTATCCATGAATACAAGAACTAGTCATTAAATCCGCAATCATGTCATTTAGGGGATAGTTTTCCAAAACTTTTTCTTTATGCTTTATGTCTAACATCAAAATTGTGATGTTATTATAATGTTATGATCAATAACATACTAGTGTATTTGTGTACTAATAGTAATTATAACAGTAACCCAATCAAAAAGAATTTTTTAATACTTAAGAGTTTTATGATCACAAAATATAAAGAAAGAATTCAATTTTAACCAATGCATTTTTTTGTTTTAGAAGAACATGCTAGGATAATCAACAAAAAACTTTCAAGCATAAAGATTTATTATACAAGATTTCATGGAGTAAGTGGCATTTGTAAATTCAAGGAAATAAAGATGTAAAATGTTCAAATGCTAAAGAAGAGCTTGTTTCTGTGCTATACATGGATAGCAATTCATATCAAAGCCTTTTGGTGTTTAGAGCCTGCTGGATATATTTAAAACAGTAATGTAAGAGATTTATTTTTAAATGCCAATATTTAGAATATGTTGGAATTTACATGCTTTGTATTATATTAATTTTCTGAGATGTGATATGAGATTTATTGTCTTATGATAGGAGAACTTCCTTATTCATAGGAGGTGCCTGCTACAGTATTAGAAATTCATGCCTGATTGCCTTCAGCTGACTCAAATTGTTCATCACATGCAAAAAAAAAACCGACAAGATAGAGCAATGATGCAAAATGTTAACCATTGTTGACTGTAGGTGAAGGGTATATGAGTAGTCATTGTACTATTATTTCAACTTTTCTGTAGACTGGAAATTTGCATTACAAAAGTTGAAGGGAGAGAAATTATATCCTTTGCAACCTTCTAAACTTAAGATCAAAAACTTTATGTGTCAACCTTAAAATATGCAAAAGAATTCATAGTTTTTCAAAATATTTTGAGAGTATTCAAGCAAATTGTTTGAAGATCACTAAGCTAACCAGACTAGACCCTGCTTCCCAAACTTTAGTCACTTGTGTCCCAGACACCATGATTTTCCTCCAAATTCATATATTGACTAGACTATTACTAATTTAGTGTTTTTATTTCAATTGATTCCTTTTTTTTTTTTGCTTAAAAGCTAATTTGCAGGGAAACATCATGTCGTTAACACAAATAGAAAATCAGCATTACTTGTCATAAAGAGACGATAAACATCAATCAATAAATTGAAAACAAGATGATGTTTTAAATTCTGGTTAGATTCTGTCACTTACACAATAAATCTAAGCCTGAAATCTACTCTCTTATTTTAAAAAAGGGCAAGGTATTGCATGGGCCCACAGAAGCAGCCACTGGGCTCCTGGGCTGGGCACATGCAGCACCGTGTCACTTCTGTGCCACGTGGCCAGCTAGGCAAACCCATTCACATCTGGACATGGGTCTGATCCTTTAGTCTCCAGGAATCCCATCCAAATAAGACAGAACTGTATCTCCTGCACCTTCATAATCATAGCAGTAACATCGATGATTATTATTATTATAACTATACTTGAAGGAGCATATACCATACACTTAGACAATATTACATAATGTATTCTTTGTAAAACAGCCCTATAGCATAAATATAATCATTCACCTCTTATAATTGAGAAAAGTGAGGATCAGAGAGGTTAAGTTACTTGCCCTAGGTCACATAGCTAGTGGGTGTGAAGTCCAGAATCCAAGCCCACATTTGCCTGAGCTGCTGGAACACCTCTGCTCATCACAGGGCTTGCAAAATAGGAGCATCTTGCTCAACGTCAGCCAGGGTCCCATGATGCTAAAGTAGGACAAAGAGTACATCTCACTATATCTTTGAGAAAAAGGGAATGATATAGAGGCTTGACCCTGACCTGGAGTCAGAAGAACCAGATTCAGGTTCCAATTTTGGTAACTTATTCACATAACTACCGGAACCTGTTTCCTTATGCATAAAAAGGAGTGGTGTTGACTAGATGAGGGGTCTCCAACTTTGATCATGAGCCCCATCAGTTTTTAAAATGAGCACAGATTGCCAGTATCTATGCACTTATTTATCCATTTATTTGTAAGACATAAGTATGTGCTTTAATGAAGAAATGTTGCATATGTTATTAAAAAGCATAAAAATAAATTATTTAAAAGGATGAGATAAGGATAAGGATAACATCAACAAACAACAGGGTTATTAAATATCCTGTTGATTGGGATGGCGGATACTATCATCAGCGAATACCTCAAGGCACAATATGAATTGGGGCAAGATTGATTTATCATAATAATATTAGAGAATAATCTGTCAATCAAATATCTTGATAGTTTCAAGACATTTGGGGCTGGCTTCTTATCTGCATTTGATGGAACCGTCTTTGACTTCCCCTCATGATGATGAGGGCTGGGGGAGGGGGCAGAGCTGCCACGTCCCTGTAGTTGACTTCCATTAGCATTGGATGTGTTGTCTTCAAACGGTGGCATCTTTGCAGAGTGTCCATTGTGTGAGGGATGGGTTCATTCCAACGCGGAAATAGAATTCAGAAAGCTACCTAAGTAGTAGGCACATGTATTAGTCTCTCAAGGCTGCCATCATGAAGTACGACAAACCACCTGGCTTAAAACAACAGAAATCCACTGTGTCATGGTTCTGGAGGCTAGAGGTATCAGCAGGGCCACATTCCCTCAGAAACCTGTAGGGAGGAATCTTTCACTGCCTCTTCTAGCTCTTGCTGGTTGCCCACAATCCTTGATGCCAAGGTTGGTTGAGCCAACCTGGGTTTGAGCAAACCTTGGCTTGTTGATGCATCTCTCTAATCTCTATCTTCATCGGCACATGGCCATCTTCTCGCTGGGTCTCTGTCTTTGGTCTCTTCTCCTTTTCTTATAAGGACACTAGGCCTATTGGATTAAGTGCCCACTCTACTCCTCTATGACCTCATCTTAACTAATTGTATCTGCAACGACCCTTTTTCCAAATAAAGTCTGAAGCCCTGCGTGTTAGGACTTCAACAGATCTTCCCGTGCGACACAGTTCAACCCACACAACATGCATAAATGTGTGGAAGGAAAACAGAGCAGAGAGGCAGCATCGTCCATGTTCTAGAAGCTCCATCCTTGCCTCGGTGATCTTCTGATGCATACGGCAAGTGAAGGTGCTATGCAATCCATATATTAATCTTTTTCAAATGTTTTAAATGTCATGTAGAAGAACAGGAAACCTATAAAGGAGCAGCCAGAGAGAGACAGAGGAAAAAGGCCATGAGAATGTGACCTCACTCAGTTAAGGGCGGTGAATGCTTCAAGAAGGGAGGGTCAGAAGGACAGTGGAGCCAAGGAGTCACCATGATAATGTCTATGAGGTATCCCACGGACCTAACAGCAGGAAGGTCACCATGGCCCTTCACTTCTTTCACTTTATACTAACATTTTCTTCCCCAACTCCGATGGATAACTCTGACTGTGCATCCTGTAGAGACCTTTGTCCTAGAGAATCCCAAAGGTTTCTTCCATCTTCAAAAATGTAATGACCCCTTAAACAACCCATCCCCAGAGGTCACTTCCAAAATGACTAAGAAATCAGATGCTGTGAATTAGTATTACGTTGAACCATATAAGGATTCTGAGAGGGCAGAAAGTGGAGACATCAAAAGAACACTTGAATCTATTATCATATTTATTTGCATCTTAATAGCATGCCTACAAGGAATGTATGTAGAATAATAGTGTCCATATTGTGTTGAAAGAAACTGAGGGTCTTATTAGCAATCATCATCATTATTATTATTAATATTTACCATTGACCATGTGGAAGGCAGCTGAGTATACTGGTTGGAGCCAGAATTCCTAGTTCAAATCCCAGCTCTGCCACTTACTAGCTGTATAACTTTGGGTTATTTATTCTTTCTTGTATTTCAGTTTCTTCACCTATAAAGTCTGTAATAATAGTACTACTTCACAGAGTTATTTTGCAAATAAATGTATGTTAAGTGCTTAAAACAGTGCCTGGCACAAAATAAGAGATATATACGTCTTAGTTACTGTTGCAATGATGATGATGATGGTTGAAATCTACTGAGCTTCTCGATTGAAGTAGACACTATGCTAAGCATTTTACTTACCTTATCTTTTTTTATCATCACAAAATAGCGTGGCCATTAAAAGAATGGGCTGAGATATCAGGATGGACTGACTTGGGATCTGAGTGTTGCCACTTGCTAGATAGGTCACCCTGGACAAGTCATTTCACATTTCCAAGCTTTGGTTTCCTCTTAGCCCTGTCAAATAATCCAGGCAATCCATTTAGCATAGCACCTGGTGCATAGTCAATGTTCAATTAATGCAAGCTCTTATCATTCATGACCCAGTGAAAGAAGTATAATTACATCCATTCTACAGATATGACTCTGTTAAGTCACTTACTGGTCCAGGGTCTCACTGCTGATATGTACCTGATCCTGACCTAAAAGTCAAGTCAGTTATGTGGGTACCTGGTATTTCGTTCTCCCCAGTTAATACTGAATGCTGTGCCAATCACTGATTGACAGAGTTTCTCAGAGCAGCAGAAGTTATAAACATAAGCATCGAAACTTTCACCAGAACAATGGAAGTCACGCTCAGTCTTCCTGAAAAGTAAAGTGCTGGCCTGTCATGGCACTGTGGGAAAACAAAATTTTAAATTTTAGTTGAATGGAGGGAGTCTTGAACTGCTTCCTAGACCTGGCCCTGAAATCGACAAATGTGTGGCCTTGGCCAAATGGATGGTCTGGTCTTTGAGTCCAGTTTGAGTTTAGAAATTCTACAGTTTTATGAATTTACCATCCAGGTGGGGATATAAAATTAAGACACATAACAAGGTAATTACAGAACAGTTTAAAGAACGTTTGTGATCCAGGAAGAAAGGCTTTGTGGAATTAGGGTGGCCCTTAACTGTTGATTTAGACAGTAATTTCCAAAATGTCCAATCATGAGAATATCCCAGGGCTCTGTTTTAAAAGTACAGATTTCTGGCTGAATCACAGTCTCCAGAGCATCTGTTTTCTCAAAAAGCACTGATGATGCTTGAGCTTCACTCAGTTTGGAAGACAATGTACCAGGTGAATGGGCTATGCCTCCAATCACTTAGATTTAATTAGGGTGGTGGTGTAGGGAGCAATCTTTTCTAAAAGCTCTTCAGGTAGTTCCAGTATCTCCAAAGTTGAAAACCACCACATTAGATCATTGAATTGTTGAAAATTTTTCTTTTAAGAAAGGATCAGATACTTGTACGCCCATGCTCACAGCAGCAGTAATCACAATAGTCAAAACGTGGAAATTACCCAAGGGTCCATCAACACGTGAATGGAAAAAGAAAATGTGGTCTAGACACACAATGGAATGTTATTTATCTATAAGAAGGAAGGAAATTCTGATGCATGCTACATACTACACACATGCTACAACATGAGTGACCCTTGGGGACATTATGCCAAGTGAAGTAAGCTAGTCATCAAAAAGATAAATACTGTATGATTCCACCTATATGAAGTATCTAGAGTAGTCAAACTCATAGAGATAGAAAGTAGAACCGTGGTTACCAGGGGCTGGGGGCAGGAAGAAATGGAGAGCTGTCATTTAATGGCAGAGTCTCAGTTTTGCAAGATGAAAAGAGTTCTAGAGATTGGGTGCACAGCAAGGTAAATATACTTAGCACTACTAAAGTGTGCGTTTAGACATGGTTAAGATGGTAAAGCTAACATTATGTGTACCTTACCATAATTAAATAATTGTTTTAAAGATGGAGATGGTAGACACAGAGCAGGCCCTCACCCCAGACATTGCTAATGGATCACTGCACACTTCCATGCGGAGCCCAGACCCTCACAATCCCTAAGCTGGAGAGAACAGTGTGAGAAAAGATGCGGAAAAAGTGAAATGATGAAAGTTAGGAGTATTTGAGTTTGGGAAAGGGAATGAGGGAGTGAGAATGAGGGAGAAACAAAGGAGATTGTCCTCCAAAGATGGCAGGAAGGACTAGAGAGGAAAAAAGACACAATAAATATAGAGTCCTCAAACATACCATGCATGATCTAGTCTTTAAAATACTGCCTGGTGAGCAGAAGGCCAACTATCCTGTTGCCATGTGACCATTTTGCGCTACTAGGGGACTAACAGGCCACACAGGCAGCTAGCTCTGTGGGCAAGAGCCAGGAGGAGGACACAGAAAGCCAAGTTCAAAGTCTGCCTGTGCCCCTGGACCCCTTGGGCCACTGGTCCTTCCACCCTTTTGTACTCAGATCCCGCTCCAGGGCGCTGCGGGACACGATTCCAGGGGCACAGATGCTCATTGGTGCCTGTGGTGTGGCAGACCCAGCACCGGCCCAGGCAGGGGAGATGCAGCCTCGAGACTGGAGCTGTCTCAGGCATGAACCGCTTCGTAAAGAGCAAGGAGTCAGGAGAGGCCCTTTGGAGACACTCACTGGACACTTGGCTAGATTAGGTGTCCACCTTCAAGGGGCGACTTTCTGAAAAGAAGATGAACCAACACATTTAAATGAGTCACTTCCTCTCCAGGTGTTCTCCCCCCTTCTCTGCTCACAATTCCTTTTGTCTTTTAAAACCAGAGGAAACAAATGTGGTATTATCCTTTTCAATAACTGGGTTCCCCATCCGGAACTAGCAAAACCAAAAATCTATAAGGAAGAAATCATGTGGTTCACATTTAGGGTATGGGGGAGAGTTTGTCTGCTTAGAGCAGGTTGCCGGTTGCGTTGTTCCCAAAATAATCATTACTACAAACGCAAATCAATGCTTGAAGATTTGCTCCCCACTTTTGCGCTAATTAGTATACAGGGGGGAGGATGAAGGGGATGAGATGCAAACCGCAGCCGCCAGCTGTGAAGATTTGTTATGTTAATTAACAACGTGATTAGACAGGAAAACCGCAGTCAGGTCTGATCTGTCCCAGGGTGCCCAGACTGGTCCTGAAATGCCCAGGGAATGGGAGAGGAGGAATCACTCGCCAGGAGTGGGCTCTGGAAACTGAGCAGAAACCAGGAACCCTCAAATCCCTCCAAGTAGGCACCAAAAAGCAGCTCCCACTCCCACTCCCAAAACCTACTTGAGGCACTTGGGAATGAAATTTCCGCAGAGGACTCTGCCACCACCACAATCACTCTACTAGCTCGAGCCACCACCAGTAAGCTTTCCCTTGTATTTCATGTCGTCTTTAAGTGTCGGTTCCTACGCGAGGATAAATGCGTTAGTGAGCAGAACACCAAGGGGAAATATGGAGCAGAGTTGAAAGCGCCGATAAAGAATAACGGAGCTCTGTTATTAGCGAAGTAACTCTGCTTTTAAAAAGGGGGCTGCAAGTCTGGGCAGCTGTTAAGTGCACTCAAAAACAGCTTGATGTGCTTGCTGTAAACATCTTTATTTTTCCTGTGCCCAAAGAAGCCATCACGCCAATATACCCACTTCCTGAAGTTGCGAAGGCGATTTGTCTGCTTGCTGCCTTCCCCGTGTCTGGGCAAATGCTATGACGCCAAGTCCCCACGCAGAGCCACGGCTACTGTTTCTACAGCTGCCTCCCTTGCTCCCTGGAAATTGTCCTTTCAAATGCAGGCAGCTCTTCTGGACATCAGAGGAAAGATGCTCCATGGATGGCATCATGGGGTTTTATGGCTGGAAGGCAACTAAAATCATGTATGATCCCGCAGTCTCATTTTGGAGGCTGTGGAACAGCTGAGAGGCGCGGTAAGGGCACAGAGGCTCCAATGGGCAGGAGCAGAGCCAGGAACCCAGGGCTCCCGCGCCTGGCCTTGCCCATGTGCTGCCATCCCACGCGCCGCGGAGAGGGCCTGGTTCTGCTCCCCTCACTGTGACTTGCTTGGGAATCTCCATGTCCGCCTCGGGCCAGCTTTGGCAATCTTAGAGGGGAGGGTGAAGGGCTGGAAATCATTTCTTCATTAGGCACACATTGCTGGAGGCTGTCTGCCAGAGGTGGGGCTGAGCTCTGGGGCCGCAGAAGAGGGAGCTCTAAGTTTCATGGGGACAGCAGATCCTATAATCCTATAATCGTCCCAGCAGAAGAGGTGGACCTGGGAGCACAGGGGAGGAAGCAGCAGGCTGCTCTTTGAGCCAGAAAAGCCTCCCTAGAGGAGGTGACCTTTGACCTGAGCCACAAACCCCTTCCCTGGGCTGGGGTGTTTCTCCTGAGATTTCAGCACCTCCGCACTTGCCCTCTGGCTGCCCTCCCTAGAATTCCTTCCCGTCCCTGCTCACCTTCCTTCAAAACATGTTTCTCCTTTTGTTGGGAGGAGGACAATGTTCTAAGACTGCATGGTGATTGTTGCACAACTCCATAAATGTACCAAAAATCACTGAATTGTGCGCTTAAAATGGTGAACTGTGTAGTGTGTAAATGACACCTCAATAAAGATGTTTTTAAAAATTTCCCAACATTTTCATATGGAGAAAAATGATGGCATTCGTATCATGCCCTAAACGGAAGGAAATTTAGGGTTTAGTGAGAAAAAAATCATTATACTTCATTTATATCAGATGATAAGAAAAATAAAATAGCAAAGTTTCAGAAAGGCATTAAAATTTTGAATTTATATAAAATATCCAAATAAAATATTTTCAAATATTTAAGTAGAAAAACTTGAATTTGTGTCCATGAACATACTTTTTATAATCTGTCTGTAATGGATAAGGCCCTGTGCTCTTGGCGGACACAGGTTGGAAATGACTACATGAATTTGTGAACAATGCTTTTTAGTGACAATCCCTTCAAATTCTCAATGGGTGCCATCAACAAGAAGCTTTGTTCACACCAGGAGGTTAGTACAAATTTTTAAATCGTTTTCATAACCTTCCGAAAGTCTAAATTGAAATTGCATTGGAATAATCTAGTAACTTTTTTCTTTCATTGACAAATAAGTAATATTGACATTTTTGTGATAATTTAAACAGATTTCAAATTCAATCAAATTTTTCATGCCAAGTATTTCAATGTAACGATGACATGTTCATCTGCAAAACATACGTGAACTATTAGAACAGTCAGCCTGCATACAGTTGGTTTGAATGCTACTAAAAGATACAGAAGCTGCAAAAATAATTATCCAGCACATATGAAGACAGCTGGAACTGTGCCCACCAGGACACCCTGAGTGGCCCACACCTTGAACGATGCACCCTGCTCCCTGGGCCCTTGTCCCCAGGGGTCAGTGGTGTCCTGCAGTTGGCTGCCCACATGGAAGTCCAGGAAAGAGGACAAGTGGTAGATGGGCTCAGAGCAGGACTCTGGGGCACATCAGTGAACCCCACTCCATTTAGATACCCTCTGAGAGACACCTGAGGCCTCACCCATCACTCCAAAAAATGAGGAGGTCCTGGTCTTCGGGAGCACAGGCTGAGCTGATGCCTGAGAACACCTCCTGTCTTTGGACACCCAGATAAGCTGGGAGCATTTTCTAAGAGTCTTCAGCCATCCCGTGACAATATCCACTTTGAGGACTTGGGGGGCACTCCCTGGAGAGGGAGTGTGCTCAGAGTGAGAGAAGCAGCAGGTTAAAAACACAGGCTTGGGAAGATCAGTGCTTAAGAAGTGGGTGGACAAGTACCAGCTAGGGGAGAAAATAGAAGGGGAGGAAAACTAAATGCTGAGAGATCACAGAAAGCAAAGAAAAGGAGTAATTAACTGGAAAAGGGAGTAAAGTCTTAAGTGCTGCCTAGAGCCGGAGGAGGAGGGAAGCTGCAGGAAGGTAGAGGAGCAGCGGGCACCTGGGAGGGGGGAGGCTTAGGGGAGGGGCGTGGGGCGGTGCAGCCTGGAGCCCACGGCGAGTGCAAGCATTGCCTTCTCACTGACTGGCCAAGGAGAGGAGCCTGTGAACGGTGCTGCCCGTGCTGCCAGTGACACCGGGGCGAAGGGGGACTTTGAGAGAGCCAGCAACTGGGAGGCCTGAGGTCAGGGACCCAGAAAGAAAGGTTTTCCCGGGAAAGAAGGTGTTCCCCTGCCTCTGACCTGGCAGCAAAGGATTTCTCATTGGTAAGACAAAGAGGGAACTGAAGAAGCCAAGAGCCACCAGCTAGTCAGTTGGTGCAACAGATGGAGACAGCTGTCCCGTGGCAATGTTCCTTCATTATTCATGTGCCAGCATTTTCTGGACAGCTGCTGTGTGCCAGGCCCAGGGACAACAGAGACATGAGCCTTTCCCGTTAGGAGATCAGAGTAAAGGGAAGCGAGCGGGTTAGCAGACCGTCACAGAGCCAGCAGCAGTGACTTCGAGATCACAGGATGCAGCAGGAAGCTGCAGAAGGAGCCCCACCCGCCTTAGCAGGCGAATGAGGCTTCCTTAAGGAGGCAGAATCTCAGCCAAGACTGAAGGAAGAGGAGGAGTTAGATAAACAGGGGATATGCGTTCCAGGAAACTGCCCAGGGGCAAAACGAAGCATGGGTGTGTGGGAACTGAAATGTTCAGATTGGGTGGAGAATCGATAACAAAAAACAGACTGATGAAAGGTGGTGGCTGGAGAGATGAGGCAGGAGCCTGATCATGAAGGACCTCGTCACCTGGTGAGGGCTCTGCCTGTGGTTCTTCCCAGTCTGTAAAACAGAGTTGTTGATCTACAGGAGAAAGTCCTTCTGTGCCCTCCTACACTCTTAGGACACAGACACTCCTAATATACAGGGAAGAGTAATAGGGTGTTGGGGCCTTCCGATGAGATGGTGTTCAAAGCAGATGGATAAGGTTAAGTGCCCCCCCAAAATCAAAGCCTTTACAAACAAAGTTAATTATGTCCAGCAGTTAGTTCTTTCCCTTGTTTGCAGGGATTTTACAGGAAGCACTTGGGCCATGACTACTTACTTCTCTGTAAACACCAATTTGGTGTCTTATTGCTCAGCTCAAGAATCTTCTGTGGCTCCCCAATGCCTGCCCCATAAAATCTGAGCTTCTCTGTTTGAGTTTTCGAATTCTCCATCAGCTGACCCACTCTGTTTTTCCTTTTTCTCTAATTCGAACCTCCCCACCAGCTGCCTCCACATCAGCACATATGTTAATTCCCTTAGGAGACAAAGACTGCACTGAGAGTTTACATGTTGTATAAGGGAATTTCATAGCCTGAAAAAGCAAAAAAAGAAAAGTGTCAGAAGAGCGGGACTGCCTCAGGAGTTCAGAAAAGAGCCCCCCAGGCCTGGTACAGTGCCTCACGCCTATAATCCTAGCACTCCGGGAGGCCGAGGTGGGCGGATCGCTCAAGGTCAGGAGTTAGAAACCAGCCTGAGCAAGAGCAAGACCCTGTCTCTACTAAAAATAGAAAGAAATTAATTAGCCAACTGAAAATATATATATAGAAAAAATTAGCCAGGCATGGTGGCGCATTCCTGTAGTCCCTGCCACTTGGGATCACTTGAGCCCAGGGGTTTGAGGTTGCTGTGAGGTAGGCTGACACCATGGCACTCTAGCCTGGGCAACAGAGTGAGACTCTGTCTCAAAAAAAAAAGAAAAAAGGAAAAGAAAAGAGCACTGTGGCTGCCAAAGGAAGTGACATCAAAGGAATAAGGAAGAACCGTGGAAACAGACAGTCTGCAAAGCATCATCGTAAAGAACATGGTCACTAGAGTCACACATATTAGCCAGATGACATTTAGCAATTTAGAGAGCCCCTCTGAGCCTCAGTTTACCAACTGTAACAAATCTGATGACCATCTCTACCTTGTAGGGTTATTGCGGAGATATGCAAAGCACTCAAAGCGCTCAACACAATGCCCAGCTGAGCTCTCAATCAGTAGTAGCTATTAATGCTAATTATAATAATAACATTCTGAAAAAGAATAAGCATGGTAGTTAGAGATCTGTTTCGGGGTCCAACTCCCTGGGCGTGTAGCCCTTGATCTTCTACCTACCAGCTCTGTGGCCTTTAGCAAATCACATAAACCTCTCTGTTCCTCATTTTCCCTCCATAAAATGGAAATAATAATAGTATCTTCCCCATATATCACTGTGAAGAATACGGTTATTAGTATCAGCATTAAGTCTAAAAGAAGAAGGAAACTGAAGTCTAGAACAGGGTGAGAAAGAGAAAAGCTGCACACCTTTCTCTAAGCTTGAAGAGCTGCTGCCCACCCTCAGTTCTGCAATGTTGGCACATAAATAGGCAGACAGACAGTGGGAGAGAATGCAAAGCCCAGAAATAGCTCCAAATACATGTGGGACATTATGACATCCTCTCAAATCAGTGGAGAAAAATGGACTGCCCAATAGCTGGAGTTGTGACCGTTGGGTGGCCATCTGGGAGTGCTGGCTCTGCCCTCGTCCTCTCGGCTGGGGAGGGAGTGAACTCAACAGACAGAGAACAGAGATGGGCCAGAGACACTTTGTTCTCCATGCTTTTGTGATTCTTGATGTTGAACCTATTCAAAAGTATTATTCAAAAGTATTACCTACTCTAAAAAGTTAAAGGGGGAAAAAGATAGACAAATAAATAGTCCCCTGGAAGTGACGAGAGATGGATTGTCCAAGGGAAGAGCTAGCAACCCCACGCTGAGACCGGTTCCCCTGGGAGTGGGCACTCCCTGCTTTTGAGAGGCTACACAACACGTGAGCCATCAGGGCCACCTGTGCAGAACCTGGAAGGGCTCTAGGGGACTGGGAGATCCCTCTTGCCTGTCATTGACCCTTGGGCCATGACTTCAATGCATATGTGAGCATTATCTGCGAAGGGAGTATACTGTATGTGCCCGTTTTTCTGGAACCACCATTAGGTTTGCTAGATTGGCAGAGATGGGAGCGAGGGAAGGAGAGGGACCCTGGGCATGTGAATTTGAGGAGCTACAGAGGACAGCATCCTGGGATGCCACTGAAGTTGTCAGACCCAAATAAAGCTAGAACAGTAGCAGGACAGAGGGAGCTGGTGGGGTCTCAAAGAGGAGAAGTCCCCAGGTATGGAAGGGATTTATGGAGAGTGCAGGGAAAGGAAGAGACCTGTCTCCTCCAGGTCATTCTTTTGCTAGGACTGGTATGTAAGGAGTCTGGCCTTCCAAAGATGCTAGAGGCTGCATGTAATGACCCAGAAATATCTCTCAGGCCCCCTTGTCCTCCACAGTGATTTAAGTTCAACTGCCCAATTGGTAACAGTTTACAACACTCTCCAAACGTGAGACGTGACCCTTCACCCCGGCCACGTCTATCCGGGGGACTGCCTGTTCTAGTGCCTCCTCCCTAAGCGCACTGCTGATAGAGCAGGCAAGCCCTTTCTCTGTCGCCCAGCCTTTGATTTGCACCCACTACTCACACATCCTAAGAGGATTCACCTCAAGTGCAGCCCCGAATGGGTTAGGTCACAAGCAAGAAAGAAAAGAAGTGCAAAATCAATGCAGCCCATAAACTCTCATTCCCTTGCCTCTCTGCGAAGCTCTAAAGATAAGAGTCTATTTCGATTGATGTGGGATGCACCGCTGAGGGTTTTTTTAATTAACTTTTTTCCTGATTATAAAAGGAGAACTCTATTTGTTACTTTTCTGGATCTTACCCTGTAGATTAGACACAATGGTGGCATCCATACAGAAAAACCAGAAAATACAGAGTAAAATATAAGAGAAAGAATTTCAAACACCAATTATCCTACCACCCTGGATAACACTATTATTGTATTGGTGTATGTGTTTCCAGCCCTTTTATGAAAGCCTAGGTGATACAATTTGGATGACATCATATAGTAAATGAACATACTATTGATATGATTATTAATTTCATATCATTTGCCCATAGAGTTAGATTCTTCTTAATTTTTGCTGGTTACATAATATTCTGTCTTAAGCATATGCTGATACGCTATAATTTAGTTCATCAATCCTATAATAGACATTTTCAAGGTCAATTTTTTCCTAATATAAGTAATGCTGCAATAGTTAACATTTTATCCAAAGCTTGACCCATATATATCAGATCATTCCCCTTGGATAAATTTCCAAACTTTAAGTTTATAAGGTCCAAGAATATGAACACTTTTAAGGCAATGTATAGTATCAAACTGACTTCAAGAAAAGCACCCATTAAACTCCCCCAGCCGGCTGTAGAATTTAACTTTCACTCTCTATATCAGACTCTGAACCACTTCCCAGCTGAGCTGTGGTATCTAGGGCTGGAAGGAAGGTGGTGTCCTACCAGAGTGTGAGCCCACAAGATTAATCAGTCTGTCAGGAAAAGGGGATCTGAAATCCGGCACAAGTAGGGGAAGGTAGTGGGCATGTGCTTTTTGATCATCACCTCCATTGATGCTGTTTCTGGTACCCACTGTCTAGGAATCCACCTTAAAGGTTTTTTTCCTCCTGACACCAAACACATGATATCTTTCTAATACCTGTTCTCTGATTCTCTGACACCAGCTGGGTGTCCAACAATTCATTTTAATTCTGACACTACGGGAGTTAGCACAGGCCCCAGAGGTTAAGGGCTCAGTCCCACAAGACTGCCTCCCTTTAGGTGCCAGTCGCAGGTCCAAGGTTGCCACCCACACTTCTGATGGACCAGCTATAAATTTGGGGAATCCCACAACACCCTCCTCATGTTCAATAATGCCCTAGAACAACTCACAGAACTCAGGAAAGCTCTTTACTTTCTGTTACCCATTTATTATAAAGTCTACAACGCAGGATACATAGGGCAAGATATGGGGAGTGGGGCACAGGGCAGCACTTCGATTGTTCACTAACCCAGCAGCTCCTCAAACTCTGTTATTTAGGGGTTTTTTATGGCGGTTCCATTATGTCGGCACGATTGATGGAGTCACTGGCCGTTGGTGACCGAACTCAGTCTTCAGCCCTCCTCCCCTTGCTGGAGGCCCAGAGTAGGGCTGCAAGTTCCAATTCTCCGACCATGGCTTGGTCCCTCTGGTGACCAACCCCCACCCTGAAGGTGTCTGGATTCCTTAGCCGTGGGTGGTCTCATTAGCATACATAAGACAATCAATTCCAGGAGTCCTAGGAGCTCTGTTCCAAGAACTGGGGACACAGAGCCAGTGTTTATTGTGTATTATTCTGCACCACTCCCTCCCCATTTTCTGTTTTTATGGTCCACAGGGAGCCCTACCCACTCCCAGCTGGTGAGTTGAGCTTAAGAACCAAGCCAATCAGTGCATCAAATCTCCACTCTAGCTACAGAGACTGGCTCAGGGGTGACTATATGACCTGATCAGAGTCAATGAGTCACAGGAGACTTTAGGATGGATGAATGGATAAAGCAAATGTGCTGTCTATACACAATGGAATATTATTTGGCCATGAAAAAATAATGAAATCCTGTTATTTGCAACAACACTGGTGGAACTGGTAGACATTATGTTAAGTGAAAAATAAGCTAGGCATAGAAAGACAAACATTACATGTTTTCACTCATATGTGGGCACTAAAAAATAACTGAATTCATGGAGATAGCAAGTAGAATGATGGTTACCAGAAGCTGGGAAGGAGACTGGGGAGGGGCAGATAAAGAGGGGATGGTTAATGGGTACAAAAACA
>CAUYMX010021664.1:0-20153 GCA_963573855.1 Lepilemur septentrionalis
TGCTATAAACATTCGAGTGCAAGTGTCTTTTTTATAGAGTGTCTTTTGTTCTTTGGGGTAGATGCCCAGTAGTGGGATTGCTGGATCAAATGGTAGATCTACTTGTATCGCTTTAAGGTATCTCCATATTGCTTTCCACAGGGGTTACACTGGATTTCTTTTAATATTTCTGCTTAGGATTTGTCAGACTAGTTGAATTTATGATTTGGTATTTTTCACAGAAAATTCTCAGCCATAGTTTTTCTAGCATTGACTATGTTTCATCCTTCTCTCTTCCCTCCTTTTGGGACCCAAATTAAATGTATTACATTGCATCACTTTTTTTTTTTGAGACATAATCACACTGTGTTGCCTGGCTAGAGTGCCGTGGTGTGGGCCTAGCTCACAGCAGCTTCAAACTCCTAGGCTCAAGCAGTCCTCCTGCCTCAGCCTTCCGAGTAGCTGGGACTGCAGGCCTGCACCACCACGCTGGCTAATTTTTTCTATTTTTAGTAGAGACAGAGTCTCACTCTTGCTCAAGCTGGTCTCAAACTCCTGACCTCAAGTGATCCTCCTGCCCTGGCTTCCCAGAGTACTAGGATTACAGGTATGAGCCACCAAGCCTGGCCCACATTGCATCTTTTATATCCCATCTTCTCTTTCATATTTTCCATCACAATGTATCTCAAGAATTCATTTTAGATATTTTTTCTGATTTATTCTCCAGTTGACTAAGCCTATATTCAGCTGTGTGTAATTTATTCTGAAGCCCATTCAATCAGTTATTATTATTATTATTATTGAACAGTTTTATTCTGTTTTAGAATAAAAACGTTGCTTTAATATTGTAAGGTGCACTACAGGTATGCCATGCTGCCAGTTATTATTGGGATAACAAACACCCCAGCCAGTGACCCAGAGGGCTTGGAAAAAGCCTGAACTCATATTTTTAGAGCATGTAGAACTAGTATTTACAGTTTTTCTTCTTGAAATCGGCCTGAGACATCTCAAACAGTCTATACAGGTATTGCCATAGCACTTGCTTTGCTGCTTAGAATGCTTCAGAAATGTGTTCAATATCATGATTTTTGGGTTCTCCAAAAGATTTTCATTTGTTATAATATTTTCCAAGTCTAGAATTTTATTTTTTAATATATCTATTCTGTTGTTTAACTTTCCTTTTAAAAATTTGAAGCTTGGCAAATATCTCCTTGAACAAAATAAGCATAGTTGTTTTACAGTCTGTGTTTCATAATACCAACATCCGAAGTCCCATATGTCTGATTTTGTTGTTTGCTCTTTCTTCTGCTTCTAGCTTATGAGGTCTTGTCTTCTGTGTGTCTCATTATCAGGAAATGTGTTCTGGATATTAAATACATTTTGTAGAAATAATTTGAAGTCTAGGATGACTTTCTCCAAAGATGGTTTTAGTGTACTTTTGTCAGGATACTAGCAAATCAGCAATTTCAAGGCTTGCTATATTTTCTGGGCCTCAAATTCAGATTGCAATTTTTGTGAGTATTGGTTTCCTTCTGGCTCGCATTGACACCTAGGGTTTAACCCCTTTCTTTTTCAGTCCAAATAAGGGAAAAAATGTCAGGCTCCCAACTTTTGTAGACTCTGTGCTTTGAATATTTTCTCTCTAATTTTAGAAGGCAGTTGAACAGTCAGCTCAGTCTCTCAGCTGCTTATTCTAGTAATGAAAATACTACCAGGGTAAAAAGTGGCTTTGGTTTCTTGTTCTCTACTATGTTTCAACCCAGAAATTCCTCACTATCTTCCTATCTTTTACTTTATGCTTTTAAGAAGGTTAGAAAATATTTTCTAGCTTTTTCTGTTGTGATCATTAGGAGCCAGAGGAAAATTAGATTAAATTAACTTTTCCGTCATTATAAGAAACACAAGTTTTCAGAGGATCTTTTTATTTTTAACTTTTTCCTATTTTTTTCACTATGCTGTAGAAAGATGGGCCTTAGTAGTTAACTCAATTTCAGATAAATATGTTTTCAAAAGCAAACCTTTTGGCTTCCTAATGTGAGCACTTTAATATTAGGCACTATATTTTATCTTTGTATACTTAGTATGGGGCACAGAACTGACATTCGATGCATGTTTGTTTAATGAATGAATCATTTAATAAATAAAAACAACATAGCATGCAACTTCAAAATTATGAACATCCTACTACTTTTGCAGCAATCATATTTTATTTTGTGGTTGGTCTAATATAACTCTAGATGACTGTTACTAAAATATGATGTAGAAGATATTAGAGTGATTCTGTAGTGGAGACTAACATCTGCTAGAATCTTCTCAAGACATTAATTATATTTTTGGACATGAATCAAATTCTACTTCAAGTGTATAAATTTATAATAAAATTTTTGCTTAGAAAACCACTTCATCCTATTTCATATATTTGGCATTAATTTAAATGAAAGATATTACTATCTTCTCATTCATGGCAGCTATTTATCAAAGAAGAAATTTGGTAGTTACAGTATTCTAGGAATTGTGTCCAACTGGGTTTCATATATGAAATGGAGTGGTCTTCTCAGAAAGTACAGTGGGTGTCGTATAGAGTACTTAGTGGTAATGTCTTGGACAATATATTAGGGGTGCGTGCGGGTAAAGGTCAGTGGGACCCTTAAATGGTCTAAATATATTTGGTTAGTGTTGTAACATTTCTGAAATGAGTAATTCAAAAGGGCAGAAAAATAAAACAGTATCTACTGATCAATAATTGAAGATGATCTATTCATTAAACATCTGTGTTATGTGAGATGTATTTGTAAACTATGTTAACCTTTATTCCAGTTTATAGTTAGCAATATATGCTCAATTGCATAATTTTTCCTCAAAATAACATGACTTTTATGCTTGTCATTGTGTGCCTCTAAGAAAACAAATTAGTTTTGGCATGTAGGGATAAAGGAAAGGTAAGATTTAATCATGGATCCAAGTCAGGTAGACCCAGGTAAGGCATGACAACTAAAACAGACAATATGAAGCCATTGAGGACCTGTCGAAGGTATGGAGTAGTTGATATCAGAGAGGAGAGGAATACTGAAAAGGATTAACTAGATAATTAACACCTTGAATAGCAGAGGGCATAGTTTCAAAAATATAAGGATGAATAACAATTCAATCTCTGCTCTCAGGTAGTTTATGTTCTAATAGGGTGATCAGCAGGAACTATACTCAAATATTATCAATCAGGATATCACAGGCACTGATGGGTCAAACTGAACACGATCCTTAGCTAGAGCAGAGTTCTGGAGGCCTCCTGCTGTTCAAGGTATTAATCTTTAGTTGCTTGGTCAGTAGAGGTTTTTGAGGAGTTGTCCAAAGAGAAAAGCTGGGAGGTACATGAGGTGAGGCCTGGGATACTGGATATTTACCAACCTGTACAGAAGTATTTTAATATTATAACAACTAGTAGGGTCATATCGGGACTTACTCAGTCCTGGGTTCTTGGCATGCAAAGAATGACAAAATATAATAGAGGTTTGTATAACATAAAGTGATGTCAAAGAGATAAAAATATTGAGGTCTACCTGGGGTTGGACTTCACATTAGAAGTAACACTTCGACTGGATCTTGAAGTATGAATGAGCTAGATATGAAGGCAGCAGAGTATGAGAACATTCTAATTGCTTTGCTGAACTGAGGTATTGGTAGAAAGGAGGTAAGTAAAAGATAATGGCATTGGAGAAGCAGGTAGGAGAATTTATTTTCCCAAAGTCACACATCTAGTAAGTGAAAGAGTGATTATTTAAAACTTATCTCTGTCTGGCTCTGAAGATCTTACTATTTTCCCACACATTTGCATTTAATTATGCCTCTTTTTTGAGGCAGAATACTTTTTGAAATTAAATCTTATGCAGAATGTATATAAATTATAAGATTTGATATGCTTTGGTTGAAATAGGGGCTGTGGTTGGCAGCCTCTTAGTTATTTGTTTAGTGAAATTTTTTGCTCTACCTACACTCTTACTCCCTCCCTCTCTCTCCCCACCCCACATATTGCATGGGCAAAATTTTATGGGAACCTAGAAGAGAGAGTGACTAACTCATTTGGTAGAAGTCAGAAAAAAATACAGTAGGGAGGTAACATTCGAGCTGGGCCTTGGATGAGAGAGAATCAGATATTCATCAGACAAGATGGGGTAAGACTGCAGAAGGGATGGGGGAAGGAAATGATGATTCCAGAAGAGTAATTTTGTCTTGCTCTTTGCTAAGGAACTTGAGCATTAACCTAGAAAAAATAGGGAGTTGTTGAAAGATTTTTAGCAGGAGAGTGCTACAAGAAAATTTGCCTTTTACAAAGATGCTTCTGACAGCAGTGTGTAGAATGGAATGAAGGATCATAAAGATCAGAAGATGGTGAGTCATTAGGAGGTCGTTTTCCCAGCAAGAGATGAACCTCTTATGACAAGATGGCTCTCACCTCTGAATTCGGGGGAGATAATGGAAGTGATTCACTGTTTCTGATTATTCAGTATTCAGGTATGGATATTTTAATTCTCAGCAAAACAGATAACCTGATGGAGTTTCTCACATGGGAGAATTAAACCTTGATTTGCTATTTTGTCTGATAACTTGGCAGCACATTCCTAGTTGCCTTTGCAAGTATTGTTCATAAACCTTAAAAGGCTCCCAGTTGCTTTGTAATCTTTTCCTTTGCTTTGGAATGGGATTCTTAGAAACATGAATTTGGCAAAACAATGCAGGTGTCTATGAGCCACACCTTTTTTGTGTTGTTTGGGAGTGGTCCATGACATGACTAGATACAATACACGACCTTCTTGTGTGCCAAAGCATTCTCTGGACTTGTTTGTTTCCCATAAAGCAAGTGATATATCTGAAGGACAGTGAGAAAATCAATTTAAATATATTATCTAATTTATATTTTACATAAATAAAATAATTTAATTCATATATTATATATCACTTGTCAGCCTTTTGGGTAAGATCGAATGTATTTTATGTATTATATATGTTATGTATTCTGTATACTATTTTCTCTTAAATTTATTTTAACTACTGTTATTTCAGTCTATTGCTTATCCTGTATTGTCGGGATTCTATACTTGGTTAAACGATATGTTTATAATTATTGAAGCTTAGAGGTTTTTATTTGTGTCAAAGAGGCTTGATGCCGAAAGAAAATATCATGTATGACAGTTTCCTTGCTTTGCCGATGAATGTGGTTTAAAGAATATTTAGCCACAAAGACGTTTGTACCAGACACAAAGTCATGGGTTGTTCCTTTCTTTCAAGTTGAGTTGTAAAAAAAAAAAAAACAAACAAACAAACAAAAGGAATTTAAATATTTGGCAATAGAGCTGATTTGGTAAGAATTATTCCATTTATAAATTCATCTGTCCAAGTCAGTCTTATATGTGACTGAAACATATGGCAGTGCCACATATGAAAATAAAAGGAGTTTATAGAAAAGAGATCTTAATAGTTTAAAACTGTGCTCTTCACCTCTTGAGGTACAAGGTTTGACATCTCTAATAGCCTTTGACCTTGAGATAATGGTGCTATTTCTTCCTTCCCCACCACTCTCTATCTCATTATGACCTACTTGAGTTTGGACTGACACTATTTAGTTATCATCTATTATTTCTTCCATTTTCTCCTTTAACACAAAATGCCTCAATTTTAAGGTCATTTGTTTGGGGAGGGTATAGATTTTTGCATAACTCATTTATATAGTTATGAATACTCATTCCGTCAGTTCATTATGTTATCTTTATGTTAGCGACAGGATAGAAAATCTCAAATGTAGGTCTTCCATCTTCTGCCATCTTTCACTTCTTTCCCCCTCATCTATGCTTCTTTCTTTTTCTCCATTTCCTCTTCTTCAATATTTTTTTTTCTTTCTCTGGTCCATTGAAGCAGGAAATTAGTGATGAAATGAAGAGAGTTGTGTGGAAGCAGACCCATGCAGTGTTTTCTTCAGTTCAAAGTTTCATCTATATGGTATTAATACAAGTGGCTGAGACGTGAAGATACTCAATTACATCTATTTCTGTCAACTAGTGGTGTCCTGGAGCTGGCTATTAGTGGCTCGCAAGAGCTAAGTGTAAATTTTCAGAAATTTTTTTGGTCAGATGTCAAATACAACAACTTTTAAAGTTAAATTATATAAACTTATGGTTAAATAAATTATAATAAAAACAAAAGTAACACGTATTTACAACTTCTCAATTATACTACTACATTTTACTATTATCTATGATCTTGAGGTTATTTATGTCGACTGTACTTACATAGTGGGAATACTATGTAGTGGTATGCCACTGTACATCTCTTTCTAAGTTTGTCTTCAGTGATATCATGCTGCTAGCTTGAAATTGGCTATAGTGGGGGTATTTACACTAAGGAATTGGGCAAAAGCTACAAATTAGGGTTTGGTTTATTGTTTTGTCAATTCTTTAACTTAGGGGTCAGCAAAATTCAGTCCATGGGCCAAATCTAGCCTGCCATCTGTTTTGTAAATAAAATTTTTCTGGAACATAGCCAGTTCCAGTACCAGTGCTGCTGCAATAGTGGAGTTGAATAGTTGAAACAGAGACTGTATGCCTTGCAAAGTCCAAAATATTTACTATCTGTCCCTCTAAATAGAAAGTTTGCCAACTCCTGGTATAAATTTAAGAAAATATTGGAAAAAATATTAATGGTGCAGATTAAACTTACAAGTATATTGTGTCTATAGCTGTGATATTGTGAGTATCACAGAAAACTGAAAAACTACTCTTTTAGTATTTGAAAACTATTATCTAACTCAGTAAAGATGTCCCTCATGTCATTGATAAATGAATGAATTTCTGACATATGACTTTGTTGTTTCACTTTCATCTTTCTCATTAACATAAAAATATCATTCAACATTCATCCTCGAGCCACACTTGTTTGCCAGTTGCAACCATAGTTTGGCTATGGATAAAAACATTTTGTCAAAAATCGACAAATTGTTCTCTGAGAAGCAAATAGCTATGTAGAACTTACCTAAAGTATATTGTGTATTTTATTATTATTTGAAAACTTTGTACTGCACATCTTTTAAATCAGTAAAATTTATAATTAACATATATGTAAACTAAGTACATACAGACATTTTTTCAGAGAACTGGTTGATAAACATTTACCAGCATGACATAGCATAAAGCATTCACTATATACTGGATGTATTGAGGAAAAATGTAAACAAATATAAATGAATACTGAATTTATTTGGGCCAGTTGCAAATATAGGTGGATTATAAACTCTGAGAGCAGGGATCTTTTGTTTCTTTGGTCTTAAAGCATCTAGCACAGTGCTGAACATGTAGTAGCCATCAGCTAATATCTGTGAATTATAAATAATAATTTTTACCTGAAATGAATCTTTTTATTAATACCTTATATTCATATAAAACCAATTCCCAAATATCTATTTTGATCTTTCCAATCAAATTTTAAGGATATCAGGCATTTAAACCAAAAAGGAAACAGACTTATAAAGGTTAAATATATGCACACACATATGTGTGCATATATATATATAATTGTAAATATGTTCAGTCGATCTTTGAACATCATGAGTTTGAACTGCACGGGTCCACTTACATGTGGATTTTTTCAAACTGAACAAGGATGGAAACTACAATATTCCATAGCATGTGGAAACCCATGTATACAGAGGGTCTGTCTGACACAACTAACTTCAAGACTTGGGTATGCATGGACTTGGGTGTACTTTGGGGTCCTGGAACCAATCCCCTGAATATACAGAGGGATAACTGTACATGCCCTTGCTACTTAAAGTGTATTTCTTGGGTGAGCAGCCTTTCATTACTTTTGGCCTTGTAAGAAATGTAGTATTTCAGGTGCACCCCAGGCCTACTGCTCAAAAACTGTATGTTAAAAAAAATTCCCAGGTGATTTCTTTGCACGTTAAGCTAAACCAAGAAGTTTTGACAAGAGTGTTTTTGCACACTGCTTCCTAATATGCTATGCTTCCATATTTCAAAATATGAGAAATAAAGACCATATTCTAGTTTCTCAGATTCAAAAAACAAGAGGAAAAAAAGCCCTTTTTTATTCCAATATATTTTTCCCCTTTAACAATATTACCCGATTTTATTCCCTCAAATTTTTCCTGAGGCAACAGGATGAGCACTTTTATGCTTTTATTCATGTGGAGTTAATAAAGGTACAGATAACTGATTACTGATTTAACCAAGTTTAAACAATGTGTTAGTGACAGAATGGTCAGGTGAGCTTTCTAGATCAGTTTATTTTTCCGTCAAGGTCAGTGAGGAGAGATGGGGATCTGTAATTATCTGATAAATTCATACTACTCATATAATCTATCTGGGTATTTCAGACTCCCAAACACCTCTCACCACCATTCCACAAAATTCACGAAAATATTAGAAAAATTAGAAAGTAAACCTGGAAGTGTTTGGATAATGTTGCATATGCCCACTTTCTGCTTATGTAGGTTTTAATCTATATGAACACCTTTTAACACCTAAAATTTCTAATTCCAAAAAATGCCCAATTGCCGACAATAAACAACCCAAATCATGGCAAATGTTGTTTTAATTTTAGTTAAAATCAATTAATTAAATGAAGTCTTCATAACAAGGTAAACAATTCAATTATTTTTAAAAATAATATATGTTTTATTATCCTGAAGAAATGGGATCAGTGGATAATCAAACAAATACATTTGTGTGCAGAGCAGTGTAACTAAGTAAATAAAAATATTGACATATACTGCTGCATACTAATTTACTATATATGATATTTTATTTTGAGTGTAACACATGAAATCTAAAACATATTTGCTTTCTTTTATTGTGGATGTTCTACTTCTTCCAGGTACTCCTCCCTGTTCCTCCACTCTCAAGAAGCTACAAAAAGATACTTGTATACAGACTCTATTAATCCTGCATTTCCTAGATTGTATTTGAGGCATAGTAGATTTCCACAGCAGTTAATCTGTCCTGACAATAGGCCTAAAGATCGGAGTCCAGGCATCATTTGGCAAATTCCCTTTAACTCAAGCACAATAATAAACAGAAAACTGATAAGACAGTTCTAAAAGACCACACAGAAAAAGATCCAAGATATACTGCATGTATATCTGAGAATATTTTTTGTTAAACCAGCTTTCGGAAATTTTGTGCTGACTAGGATTTGTACATATTGATTTATGGATGCTTCCATATTACATAATTCAGTAGACACTAGAAATTCACATTTCAAGGTAATCATTTAAGCATAAATAATAACCTTAGTTAATAATAATGAGAGACCATTATGGCTATTAGATAGTAGTTATTATTTGATTTTTAATATTTGAATTTTTGAGAATAACTTTTCAATGTTTCATTGAGATTCAAAATTCCTAACAATCTGCTTATTCTTACTAGAAAGTTTTAATATAAAATTTAATGTATGCAAATAACCATTCACAAAATCACTTAGTAGTAGTTTAGCATTAGGGTAGTAAAAGTGGTATTTTATCTGTTCATTACACATTTTCAATTCGAATTTTAAACTTTCTATAAATAATCCTTTAAAATAATTTATTGAATATTGGGTAAGAATAAAAACAGCTTAAGTGGTAGCATTATTGTAGTTTTATTCTTACACTGTTTGTCCTATCTTAAACTGTTAAATGAGTATTGTTTCTCCTACGGTTGATGTTAGTGCTGTATTTATACTACATGTATTACACGGTGCTTGCACTAATTTTTGTTTCTCCTCTTTTAATGGCTAAATCTCCTTGTGAAGGAAAATAAAAAACCATAGCCAAATTGGTATTTGGAAATGTTGGAAATGCGTAACTATTATTGTTTACTATTGACCTATAAGTTCCTTTTTATTCCCATGATTTTATTCATATGTGTGATAAAATCTACCAAAACTTTCTGATTCTTCATCCTGAAGATATATAATAGACTAAACAATGAAATTTGGGAACTATTTCATTTAAATATTTAAAACACAAGAATACAATATTAAAGTAAAGCCTAATTTTATTTAGGTGACCAAGGATGTGTTCTGAGTCCAGCTTTCAGTGCATACAAAGGGATATGTGAATGTATTATTAGAAGCAAAGTAGAGTGTTTGACAAGCATAGCGACATACTAATTGCACGAGTCATATATGATTATCTCTACCATCTCGGATTTTAATTTATAATACATTTTGACTCTGTTCTTTAACACAATCATTTCAAATCCTTCAAAAATGCATTGTCCTTCCTCACACAAATTTCTCAAATAAAACATGCATGGGCTTGTAATAAGCAGAAATATTAAAGTTGTAAATCTGCAGATCCTGGGGAAAAGAGAGACTAAATTAACTTACCCAATGTTCCAATGCTTAGAAACAACTCAAGAGGAAGGGTCATATTGTTGGAGTTATTATATTAGTATGCAAGTGGAGATGGCAATTTGCCAGCATTTCTATAGTTGGGGTTTTAAAGGGTTGTCTCTCACATTTGGGAAGCACTATACTGATACTTACATTTAAATAAATATTTCTGTCTATACATTTCCAACATAAGCATTTTTCTATATACTGTAAAATAATCACTTATCTACCAAATTTCAAGCTTAATGCATCTTTTTGGATAAAAACCATACTGTATATTAATGTCCATCAGTAAATTGTCTGGAAAAGTTAATATACCTCAATTGATTTACCTTAAGTAAACCTTTGAATTAGTGCTGTTCATATTCATACTTTGATATGTTTTTTTGTATAGGGGGACAATGAAAAAAATTAGTTTTTGTGCTTTCTGATTAATTCTTCTATTTCTTTATACCAAATCAAATTGGATTGCCATTCTATTTAAAACATTGTTATGTAACATACAAAAACTCATAATGTATATTCTATTATACAATCAACTTGTATCTTTCAGCACACAAGATGTTAAATATTCTTAGGTTAGACTAGAAAAGTCAATAGATTTTTTTTCAGTTATGTTATTTTTCCAAGCCTACTTATCTGTTTGAATGGACTTTCTGTATATTAGCTGATGTTCTCATGAAAGCAATAATAAACTTTTGAACATATTTTTTTTTTCATTTGAATAAAGGCCCATGTATTCCTAATCCTGTGTCCTAAAGGCTGATTTCCCAGGGGAGCCATTATTATGCCGCTCACATTGTCACTCACCTACATTGTTGAACTTGCTATCAAATAACCTGCAAAACAGTACATGTTATTATGTGTCATAGGGCAGATTTATGATAAACTAAGTTTGAAACAAAATAATGAATTCTTGACATTTATCCTGTCTCTAATAACTTTGCTACTAATTTCATCAGATTTAATTTTAAATCAGGAAGTTACATTTCCTCTCCTTATATCATATAGAAATTCCTCACACATTCCCTAGTTGAATATGGTTTATGACTCCATGCATTTGCCTACAAAAAATAAAAATGAGAAAACATTTTTCTTTAAGCCACCAAACTTGTTACGAGAGGTCATCATGACCCTCTGTGTGGATTAAAATTTAGAAGCCCTTTTAGTCTGTAAAAATTAAAACAACTAATAAAACAACTAATGATCTTCTAACAGCTTTCAGAGACAATAACTCCCCGAAAAAGATAAGAGATGTTTTACATTATTACACAATAGTAATAGTACACATTATGAAATTATACACTACAATAGTGATACTTAACAAATCACTAGGTAAGCAGAGATTTTTAAAACTTTTTTGGTTATTCAGCCCCTTCTGGTCCTCATGGGAGTAGGGTAGAGATGTATCTGTGTATGTATGCTAGGGGGCTGGTAGCTGATAGACAACTGCTTCTATAAAACACATCTCAGAAATAGGAAGAAATCATCTTTCATGTTTGGTCACTTGACCCTTTAGAATGCTGTTATAAAGAAGTTCCATTATTTGAGGCAATAAATAGGGAAGGAAGTGAGGATGTAGGGAAAGAAAACAAATCCCTGCCATATTTCAGTGATTAAGTGTTTAGAATGGTGCCACTTTTTGAAGTCACTTAATATCCAAACAAATTGTAGCATAGTATTTAAGAACTAGGACTTTATATTATCAGGAGAGGAAAAAACAAAACAATGTTTGGTGGAGAAAAACAGTGGTATTTAAAATAATGTTTATTAATTCACTCTATTTGAATTAACTGAATTCACTGGTTGTTTTGATATTTTTGACATTAGAATAATAAGAATAAATTCTATTTAGATTGCTAACTCTGATTTTGAGTATGATTATGTTTTTGTTATATCTTGTAACAGACCATAGCAAGAGTAAAATCAGTAAAATTCTGTATCACTTGCTGTGCTCAGTTGTCTGATATGTAGTAGTATTCATGACAAGAGCAGTCCCTGCCCTGAAGGAGCTTGCAGAAGAATGAAATACGTTAAAAACAGTAACATAAATTATTAATTTAAATGGTAATAAATATCATACCACAAAGAGAAATAGGGGGTGCTTCTCACAAGATTGTGTATTGACAATTAGGAAGCCTAATGGTGCTTATAGGGTAGTCAAGAAGGGCATTCCTATCTCATCAGACACCCAAAAACCTCTGTGAAGTAGTAAGAACAAGTACTATTCCCTATTTTGAACATATAGTAATTGAAGACCAAGAAAGTGGCAATACTGAGATTCCAACCTTGGTCTTTCAAAATTTCCCTATGCTATACTCCCTTTCTGACAGAAATAAATTGGCTATTAAATAATATGACCGATTTCCTCTAAAATTGCTTCTGAAACATTTGTACGCAGCCAGAAGTTGTGTTTTTTTTTTTTTTTGGCCTTCTCTAAATCATCTCTTCACCTTAAAATCTTGTTATAAATAAGCTATCTTCTTTTATGTTATTAAATTATTAACAATAAACAAAACTCTTGAACAAAAAGATCTGACAGATCTCTACAGAACATTACACCCAAATGAAGCTGAATTTACATTCTATTCAGCAGCCCATGGAACCTCTTCCAAAATTGACCACATACTAACACGCAAATCAGATCTCAACAAATTCAAAAAAATAGAAATTATACCGTGTGTCTTCTCAGACCATAAAGGTATAAAATTAGAGTTTAATTCCTGTGGAAACTCTCACCGCTTCACAAAGTCATGGAAACTAAATAATATAATGTATACTCTCCAAGCATACTTTGTTAAAAGTAGTACGTGCAATGAAACAAAACAAAAAAGATATGATTTTTATCTTTTCAAAAAGAGAAAGAAAACAAAACTAACAGAAAAATAAACAAACCAAAAGAAGTGGAATATTTTTTCTCAGAGTTTTGAGTGATAGAAGACAGAAGGTGGGATGAGAAAAAGTGGAAATACATTTTATTTTTTTCTTATTCACTGTAAACTGTTGAAAAGTCAAAAAGAAAGAAAGAAAGAAAGAAAGAAAGAAAGAAAGAAAGAAAGAAAGAAAGAAAGAAAGAAGAAAGAAAGAAAGAAAAAAGAAAGAAAGAAAGAAAGAAAGAAAGAAAGAAAGAAAGAAAGAAAGAAAGAAAGAAAGAAAGAAAGAAAGAAAAAGAAACCTATTCAATGAAACAATAGTTCTTCCCACACCGAAGTGTTCATAGTGATGAAAAATCAGCATCAGGCCCAGAGGTAAGATAAATGAATACTACATTGAATAAAAGCTAAAGTCAAAAAGAAAATGTTGCTTTTTTTATAGCTAACTTTATAAAGTGATTTGAGATCCATTATTTGGCATGTGCAAAGAATGAAACCTTGGAGAAGAATACAAAACTGTATTTGATATGTTACAACTGGCAGAGTCTCTGAATTCAGTTGAAAACTGTCCTAGTCAGTAAGAAAATATTCAATTAAGTTATTTGACAGAGCTATTTTGTTGATTGGATTAGCTAGTTAAGGCAACATTTTGTGGCTTTCTTCTGCAGTCAAGGAATCATGTCTAAGGGAGGTAATAAGAGTATTGTTTTGCTCCATGCACATTAGACTACATCTTCAGTACTAGGCCAGATCTGGGTACCTCCATTATGTAATTAGTAATATATTTATCTGATCTTTAGTTCGGTTTTATTTTATATTACATTTGTAAGTGTAGTGGAAGGGCACCATAATCTTTTCTAAATGAATGGCCTGTAAAATCTCAATCCAGATATTAGAGCAACACTTGAAGAGAGTCATTGATAACCGAAGTCTTTTCAGGGCTGTGTAACTATATTCATCCAATCAGTTAAGTCAGTAGTTATAAAAAATACTTGAAGTGGTAGGAGAGTGACTAAGATGATGAAGATGAAGCAAGCCTACATCACATGAGGAAAAAATGAAGGAGATTTGGCTTGGAAAAAGATAACCCTGTTTTTGTAAGGAAGGCTGGAGATTGGGGGTTGAAGCAGAATAGAAAAGTCTTCAAACATTCAAAGCACTATCATGTAGAAGACAGCTTCAACTTGATGTTTATGACTCCAAGGGGTGAAATTTAATCAGTAAATATAAGTTAAAGGAAGTCAAACCTTGTCCGAATTCAAACAGGAGCTTTTTAACAGTCACAGCTGACCAAAAATAGAATGGCTGTCTCAGGAGATAGCAGATTCTCTGTCTCTTGAGATGTTCAAACATCTGGATAACTGCATTTAGGGGTGTTGAAGAGAAGAATCAAACATTGACATAATTTAAAAAAACAAGTAAACTGTAGTGAATTTTCAAGGAGCTAAATTTATTCACTTTTTTGGTTTTAAAATGTCTTTTTCTTTCTGAAATGATAGTTTTAGATGAAAAAAAAAATAAAGTGTTTTTACTTAGCCAAAGAAGTTGGCAACTTAATGTTAGGTTACTTATAAACATTTACAAATTAAAAAGTAATTTAGTGGTCTGTAGAATCCAAAAATTTTAAAACACTGGACTAGATGACCCTAAAGATGATTCCCTATTTTGAATGTCTATGATTCAGATTTTTGAGTTAGTGAAACGAAAAGGGTGCAAGTTTCCTTATAATCATTAATAACTTGATGTGAATGAATTTATCAGATTGCTTTTCCTCTTAAGGCTAGGCATGATGAACATAAAAGCCCTATACCTCTGGAACGGGAAGAAGAGACTGCAAAGAGAAGCAAAGGATTCAGTGGATATTTAAGTCAAACATCCTGCTTTAAAATTTTGCTATTGTTAGTTTTATTCTGTGTTCCTGTCTGTTATCTTATTATGTCTCTTTGAATCTCTCCATGAAGTATTTTTTGGGGGGGTTTCATTTTTTATTTATTGAATAAACTTTTATTGCACATTTACTGTGAAGTATTTCTCTATCTTAATATCTCCATTGTTTTAAATAATTATTCGATTGATTGCATTAGAAAATGGGTCAATGTTGCTAGTAAGCAAATGATTAATACATTTTAAAAAGTCATTTGGAGAATTGTTATTTGCAATATCAGAGTTTTACAAGTGTCAATTCTACTTGAAATCTTATGTTCTGTTTGGCAGTGTACCATGCTGAATGCACTTTGGTGCTGATAAGATTATAAAAAATTCCCAGATGAAAGCTCTATCCATGATTTGCATGTAAAAATAGTTGACAATTTCATACCTGGACAAAAATTAAATGGTTGGTTTTCACATTCAACAAGACGTTTTCAAAAGATGTTAAATGTATGTACCATTTGCCTGCAGATATTTGATTAAAGAAACAAATGCAGAAGTTTTACTTCCTCTGATGCTTAAGTCTTAAGTATAGATAAATAAAGCTACCTATCATTTTAGTAAAACTTCTCTTTCTTAATCATAATGCATACACTTTAGAATCTAAGATTATATGATGGTATTTTAACAGGGATGGCAGTGAATCTGTAGATCATTTTGGGTAGTATAAGCATTTTAACAGAGTTGATTCTGCCATTGCATGAGCATAGTATGGTTTTCCATCTGTTTACATCCTCTGTTGCTTCCTTCTTCAGTGTTTCATACAGAGACCTCCCTATAGTGGTTTTCCTTCTCCCTTGTTAAATATATTACTAGGTATTTTATTTTCTTTGTTGCTGTTGTGAAAGGTATTCTGTCTTTGATTTGGCTCTCAGTTTGACTCTTGTTGGCATATATGAATGCTACTGATTTGTGTACGTTGATTTTGCAACCCAAGACTTTGCTGAATTTGTTTACCAATTCCAGTAGTCTCATGGAAAAATCTTTGGCATTTTCTACATATAAGATCATATCATCAGAAAAGAGCAATGGTTTGACCTCTTCTGCTGCCATTTGGATTCCCTTGATTTCCTTTTCTTGTCTGACTGTTATGGCTAGGACTTCCAGCACTATGTTGAATAGAAGTGGTGATGGAGGGCAACCTTGTCTGGGTCCAGTTCTAAGCGTGAATGCTTTTAATTTTTCACATTCAATATGATATTGGCTGTGGGTTTGTCATATATGGCTTTTATCATTTTTAAGTAAGTAATGTCTATGCCTATTTCATTAAGTTTCCTTATCATAAAAGGGTGCTGAATTTTGCAGAATGCTTCTTCTGCATCTTTTGAGAGGGTCATATGGTCTTCATTTTTACTTCTATTTATGTCTTGAATTACGCTTGTAGATTTGCATATGTTGAACCATCCTTGCATTCCTGGGATGAAGCCCACTTGGTCGTGATGGATTATTTTTTTGATAAACACCTGATTTCAGTTTGCTAGGATTTTATGGAGAATTTTTGCATCTATATTCATAAGGGCTGTTGGTTGGTAATTTTCTTTTTTTGTTGTTTCCTTTCCTGGTTTTGGTATCAGGATGATGTTGGCTTCATAAAATGTGTTAGGGAGGATTCCTTCCTTCTCAGTGTTGTGGAATAATTTCTGCAGCATATGCATCATTTCTTCTTTGTAGGTCTGAAAAAATTTGGGTGTGAAACCAAAAGTACCAGCATCATTTTTTGCAGATCTAGAAAAAATAACTCTACACTTCATATGGAACAAGAGAAGACCCCATATAGCAAAAGCAACAATAAGCAAAAAGAACAAATTGGGAGGCATCAATTTACCAGACCTCAAGCTATACTACAAGGCTATAGTAAATAAAACAGTATGGTATTGGCACAAGAATAGAGACATAGGCAAATGGAACAGAATTAAGTACTCAGCTATAAAACCATCCTAATATAGCAATCCGATCTTTGACAAAGCAGACAAAAACATACAATGGGAAAAAGAATCCTTATTCAATGAATGGTGCTCAGAAAATTGGATAGCCACATGTAGAAGACTGAAAGAGGATCCATAACTCTCACCGCTCACAAAAATCAACTCATGGTGGATAATAGACTTAAACCTAAGGTATGAAACTATAAGAGTTCTAGAAGAAAGTGTTGGAAAAACCTCTTATAGACATCAGCCTAGGCAAAAAATTTATGAAGAAAATCCCAGAGGCAATCATGGCAACAATAAAAAGAAATAAATGGGACCTGATCAAATTAAAAAGCTTATGCATAGCCCAGGAAACTATCATGAGAGCAAATAGACAACCTACAGAATGGGAGAAAATATTTGCATGCTACACATCTGGTAAAGGGCTGATAAATAGAATCTATATAGAACTCAGGAAAATCAACAAGAAAAAAATCAAACAACCCTACTAAAAAGTGGGCAAAGGACATGAACAGAAATTTTTCTACAGAAGATAGACTAATGGCTAACAAACATGAAAAAATGCTCACCATCTCAAATCATCAGGAAATATAAATCAAAACAACAATGACATATTATTTTAAGTCCAGTGAGAATGGCTTTTATCAAAAAGTCATAAAACAATAAATATTGGAGCAGATGCAGAGAGATAGGAACACTCATACACTGCTGGTGGGACTGCAAGCTAGTATAACTTCTATGGAAAGTAGTATGGAGATACTTTAAAGAGCTACAAGTAGAACTACCATTTGATACAGCAATCCCTTTACTGGGCATCTACCCAAAGGAAAAAAAAGATATTGTATAAAAAAGACATTTGCGCTGAAATGTTTATAGCAGTGTAATTCACAATTGCAAAGATGTGGAAACAGCCCAAGTGTCCATCAATACATGAGTGGATTAATAAACTGTGGTATGTGTGTGTGTATATATATATATATGTGTGTGTGTGTGTATATATATATATATATATATATATATATATATATATACCACAGAGTACTACTCAGCCACAAACAACGATGGTGATCTAGCACCTCTTGTGTTGTCCTGGATGGAGCTGGAGCCCATTCTTTGAAGTGAAGTATTATAAGAATGGAAAAAGAAGCACTACATGTACTCACCATCAAATTGGTATTAATTAATGAACACTTATGTGCACATATGGTAGTGACATTCATCAGGTATCTGGCAGGTGGTAGGCAGGAGGAGGGGATTGGTATATTCACACCTAATGGGTATGGTGTGCGCAGTCTGGGAGATGCACATCTTGTAGCTCTGACTCAAGTGGGGCAAAGACAGTATATGTAATCTAAACATTTGTACCCTCATAATATTGTGAAATAAAAAAATAAAGATTATATGATGTATTTATGATAGTCAGAAAGCTCTATTTATTAAAAGTTCAGTTCATTTTTTCATCCCTAACAAATGGTGCAAAATAGCTTGACATTTATGTCTATCAAAAATGTTATTCTAAATATAATTTATGAGGAATAATTATGTAATATATGTTAAGTGTTTTCCAAATATGAAAATTCTTTTCAATCACTTGATGAAACTAAGTTTCAAGGCTATCTTTACTAAATATTGTATTGCTTTTAACATTTATTTTCATTTACTTTAGTGGCCAAATAATTATATATATTTATGGGGTATAATGTGATATTTTATCTACGTATACATTATAGGCAGATTTAGTCAAAGTGCTTAATGTATCCTTCATCTTACCAACTTATAACTTTTTTTTCTTTTGAGACAGAGTCTCACTTTGTTGCCCGGGCTAGAGTGCCGTGGCATCAGCCTAGCTCACAGCAACCTCAGACTCCTGGGCTCAAGCGATCCTCCTGCCTCAGCCTCCCAAGTAGCTGGGAATACAGGCATGTGCCACCATGCCCGGCTAATTTTTATATATATATATATGTAAATATATATATAGTTTTAGTTGTCCAGCTAACTTCTTTCTATTATTTTAGTAGAGACGGGGTCTCACTCTTGCTCAGGCTGGTTTCGAACTCCTGACCTTGAGAGATCCGCCCGCCTCGGCCTCCCAGAGTGCTAGGATTACAGGCGTGAGCCGCCGCCCCGCCCGGCCCCATTTGTCTTTTAACAATATTATTGTTTCCATTATATCTCATCTAGGTACAGGAGAAAATTTTTGTTCTCTATTGTAGAAACTTGGGAGAGAAGGAATGAATGAGTCTAGCTCATCTGATGGAAATTTCAAGTCCCCTGCCTTTAAATTGATGAGCTCTTCCAAATACTGGGTCTTGTCCCTTAAGCTGATATAAAGATCACTCCCTGTTCTTGAGGGGCTTGTCTGTGGAGGCCACCAGGAGCTCTGCCAACAGCTCAGATAACCCTACAGCTCAGGATAACCCTACAGTCACAGGTCAAGGACCCCTAAACACTTTCCCTTAGAGCCTGCCAAGGATTATTGTGATCTTGTCCTTGTAAACTGACCTATCCTTCATATGGGCCACCTAATACAGTTGCCAATGGAGCTTCTTTCCTATCCAGAAACCTCCTAGTAGTATTGGTTCCAAACTTTCAACATCAACCTCTTTCACAGGCAACACAGTACTTTATCTGTTAGCTGAGATTCTGACATCTATAATCAGAGAATTACTTGGTTCCGGATAGACTAAAAGTATAAGAAGATCTTCAGCATACTAAAATACGTTGACGTTTTAAATAATGCAGAATGGGGTCTGGTGATGCTTGGGGAAGGTCAGACAGCCAATCAGATAGCTCTTACCAGGGCAGCATCCAATCTTTGCTGTATAGAAAGTGTTCAATAAATATCTGTTGTACGTATTAGATCTACTAATCTAATCTACATCTCATACATACAACAAGCATGCTGTTGGTACGCCTCTGAAATTTCCTTTACTGAATCCTTCATACTGCCGTGAGTGTTAACTGCTGAGATATGTGTACAAAATGCTGCTCCCTTACCTTAAGGTGGGATCAACTCTGTGATACAATTCATGCTCCAGGGCTCTCCACAAGATCAGGCTGA